>PVIU01025761.1:0-23151 GCA_004026605.1 Ondatra zibethicus | reverse complement strand
AACATGGGTCAAAAGCGAAGTACTTGGTGGAACGTATCTTTTTTGGGCTAGAGAGATGGCTCAGCGGTTAGGGGCACTGGCTGCTTTTCCCAGTTCAATTCCCAGCATCCACATGGAAGCTCACAAATGTCTATAACTCCAGGCCCAGGGGAACCAGCATCCTCCTCTGCAGGCACCAGGCATGAATGTGGTACACATATGTATATACAGGTGAACCACTCATACACGTAAAGTCAAATATTTTCAAAATATTTTTAAGTATTTGAGAGGGGACTGGATGTTCAGAGAAGAGCAATCTGTGAAATGTGAATTGCAGGACAGCAAACTTTATAGAATTTGTGTCTCAAAGGGGACAACCTGAGTAAGATTTTGATTACACATTTGGATCATGGTAATGCTTATTAGTAGTTATGAACATCAAAATAATCACTACTGGGTTGGGGATGGATGACTTGGCTTCAATAACCAATAGAGGAGAAAAAAGTTAGTCACAATACCAGCAGGGGGCACTCCTAGCCCTGGGAGTCCACCACAGCATGGGCCAGTATGATTTAGATTCATAGGTAGACAGATGTGAGAAAGCAGAAATGCAATCTCCTTGCTTGCTGCTCTGTCTGGAAGCCACGAGCTGAGTGTTGACAGAGAAACCACCTTCAGAGCTCAAACTGGCAGAAGCTGACCTGAGGACACAGGCTATTCAAACCAGATCTGCCTCCAGCAAGAAGCTGACCTGAGGACACAGGCTATTCAAACCAGATCTGCCTCCAGCAAGAAGCTGACCTGAGGACACAGGCTATTCAAACCAGATCTGCCTCCAGCAAGAAGCTGACCTGAGGACACAGGCTATTCAAACCAGATCTGCCTCCAGCAAGAAGGGCCAGCTCCCCCACAGAGGGCAGTGCCACAGATTCCCAGGTTGTGTTTTTATTTATTTATTTTGATTCTTTTTTTTTCTTTTTTCTTTTTTTTTCCATACATTGTTTTGTTTTATTTTTTCCATTCAAGAACATAATTAAAGATAAAAAAAATTTTTTTTTCCTTTCTTCCCCTTCTCCCGGTCCCCTCCCACTACCCCCCACCCCTCCTTCCTCCCCCTTCTTCCTTGAAAGAGGGCATGGTGCCCTGCCCTGTTGAGACAGTGTGCCTGAACTATTTTGATTCTTAAGACAGACTTTATTGGTAAACCCCTCTTAATTTTGGACATATTAGGGTGAGAGAGGACTGGGTATTTTCCCCTTTTGTTGAAAATGCATTTTTTTCCACATAATATATCCTGATTACAGGTTCCCCTTCATCTACATCTCTCACTTCCTCCCCACTTCCCCTTCCTACCCAGACTCACTCTGTTTCTGTCTCAGTAGACAATAAGCAGGCTTTTAAGGGTTCATAATATAATAAAATATAATAAGATAAAGCAAAAATGAACACATCGGAATAGGACAAAACAAACAGAAGGAAGAGAACCCAAGAAAAGGCACAAGATGCCGGGCAGTGGTGGTGCATGCCTTTAATCCCAGCACTCAGGTGACAGAGGCAGGCGGATCTCTGTGAGTTCAAGGGCAACCTGGTCTACAGAGTGAGTTCCAGGACAGTTAGGGTTGTTACAGAGAGAAACCCTATCTTGGGGGAAAAAAAAAGAAAGAAAAAAGCATAAGAAACAGATATAGATGCAGAGACACAGTCTTTTGCACTCAGGAATCCCATAAAAACACTAAGCTGGAAGCTATACCCAAAGGATCCGTAAGGTAAAAAAAGAAAAATGTGAAAATATGTTTAAAGAAATAAAAATAAAAAATAAGATAAAAATAAAAAAAGCCCTGATATGGAATTATGAAACCAAGAACCTCCAATGATGCTGTTGAGTTCATTTTGTGCTGTTTGTCCACTGCTGGACATGCAGCCTACCCTTGAGAGCAGTTTGTTTCACCAGTGAGACTCCCTTGGAGAAAATTAATATCATTTACAAATAGTTATCATTTGGATGATGTGGGATTCCCCTCTGTATGCTGTGAACACCATTGGTTAATAAAGAAACTGGCTTGGCCTGATAGGGTAGAACAGAGCTAGGCAGGGAAAACTAAGCTGAATGCTGGGAGAAATGCAGAGTTGAGAGAAAACATGGAGCCACTGCCACGTGGCAATACACAGGTTAATGGAGATGGGTTAAACTAATATGTAAGATTTAGCCAATAAGAAGCTAGAGCTGGGGCTGGAGAGATGGCTCAGCAGTTGAGAGTACTGGCTGTTCTTCCAGAGGACCTGTGTTCAATTCCCAGCAACCACACGGTGGCTCACAACCATCTGTAATGAGATCTGGTGCCCTCTTCTGCCCTTCAGGTGTACATGCAGACAGACACTGTACATAATAAATAAATAAATCTTTAAAAAAAAAAGAAGAAGCTAGAGCTAATGGGCCAAGCAGTGATTTGATTAATACAGTTTCTGTGAGGTTATTTTGGGAGTCTAGGCAGCCGGGAAATGAACAAGCAGCCTCTCTACAACAAATTGATGCTCCAACATGGTTGACTAAATCCACGTAAAACCTGAGAAAGCTTGAAAAGGAATTCTAGACATAAAAAAACAGAGTTAAGCATGGATTTTGGTAGCTACAAATTTTTATTTTCTAGATGGGTTCATGGCAAGCAGGTGTGCTACAGCTGCTTTAAAGGGAGGTGCAGTAAAAACTGCACAGCTTCTTTATAAACAGTGGCTTCCTGGTTCGCCAGCACAAACGGCTCCGACTCTTTCGAGAGTTCTGGCTACGGGGCATTTAAATTGGGTTTGTGAGCAGAGTTCCACAACTTGCTTACTGACAACATATCCGCTGTGTGCCTGAAAATGGAGCTGTGAGCATGGCTCATGCTAAACAGACCTCTGCCCCGCCATGGTGGACTGGGCAGAGGCAAAAAGCAAGGCAGCCTTAGTGCTAGTCAGGCCACGGCTTAGCATTTTAAGAGGTGCTCTGGTCAGAAAATAATTACATATACACAATAAAGACAGATTCAGATAAAAAAGACCTCTAAATGGGTCACAGTGTTGGATAAATGTATGTAGGCTTGGGAGAGAGAAGAAAAAGAGTATAGGGAGTTATAAAAAGTTTAAATGGCTTTTAAAAAATAAAACAAAGCGCCTTTAATCCCAGCACTCGGGAGGCAGAGGCAGGTGGATCTCTGTGAGTTCGAGGCCAGCCTGGTCTACAATAGCTACTTCCAGGACAGGCTCCAAAGCTACAGAGAAACCCTGTCTTGAAAAAAAAAAGTTTGAAACAGCCGGGCGGTGGTGGCGCACACCTTTAATCCCAGCACTCAGGAGGCAGAGGCAGGCGGATCTTTGTGAGTTCGAGGCCAGCCTGGTCTACAAGAGCTAGTTCCAGGACAGGCACCAAAAATTACAGAGAAACCCTGTCTCGAAAATCCAAAAAAAAAAAGTCTTTAAAGAGACAGAGTACAGACAGTCATAGATTAAAGGAGTAAAAAAATTAAAATAATATTAAAAAGTAATAGAGTAAAAATTAATAAGGCATATAAAGGTGAAATATTCACAGAGAGTCTGTATTATGTATACTATTATGTTTTCTTTGAATTTTTTGACTGTGAAGGAGCTAAGTACAAAGAAACCTTTCATTGTATGGGCTGCTAAGCTAAACCAGCATATATGTTCTAAAGGTATCATGACTTCCAAATTTGGGTCTAAGGATTTGTTGCTTTGGAAAAGAGGTTCTTCTTTTGTTTCCACAGAGGATAAGAACCTCTGGAATCCTTCCAGAGTAATGTGGTTTGATGGACCAAGACACCCTGAAATATCACCTTGTACACCCCTCAAAAAATTACTTCACCCAATAAACAGCAGGGAGCAGTTTGGAGAAAACTACACCCATATTCCCCAATATTGTTTATAAGTGTTTGTTTACATTTAAAGGAGGATTTGCTATAGAGGTGGATACTTTGCATTGGTATGGACTTTGCTTTATTGATACAAATTTAAGGTTAATTTTGTTATATGTATATTTCTGCTCTTGATTAAGGTATTGTGTTTATACAGCTCATTTTAAACTGTAATGTTTAATTAAGAAATAAAGGTTAATAGAGAATCATCTATAATAGTCAAGCTTGTAGTCATGTTAGTTAGGTTTTCTAGATATATAGAAATATATTTCAGTTAGATAGGTATTCTTCAAATCTTTCAGAGACCTTCAGAATATGGCCTTTAAAATGTTTAAGAACTTAGGACTTTTCACGACCGTGAGACACATCTGCTCCTGGCAGCACCAATAACTTCAAGAGGAAGATGAAGCTGGGTGGTGGTAGAACACCTTTAATCCCAGCACTCAGGAGGCAGAGGCAGGCAGATCTCTGTGAGTTTGAGGCCAGCCTGTTTTGCAAGAGCTAGTTCCAGGACAGCCTCCAAAGCTACAGAGAAATCCTGTCTCACAAAAACCAAGAGAGAGAGAAAGAGAGAGAGAGAGTGAGGAAGATGAGCACCAAAGAGGCTCCTTATGCAGTTTGTTGGCCATTTGGGCAGGAGACTGCTCTTGCCTGAACTGCTTGATGAACTGGACATGCAGGACCCACAGAGAAATGGCTGCTAAACTTGCCTAAACATGAAATGATCATTTGGGGTTCCTGCATCATGAAAGAGTCTGCCAGACATTCTGAAGGACACAAAAGAAAGTGACTGACAAACTGCCAAGGTGGAACTGTCTTTGAAATTTCTTCCTTCGTGGAAAAGTCTGATGGATACTATGGGCCTGTAGGCTGAAGATGGATGCCCCAATGTTACAGAAGAACTTTGGGTGACTATCTAGGCAGCGAGATGTCTCTGTCAATTCTAGAGTTTTGGAAGTTGCTTACATTGCACTTCCTATTTACTTAAATAACATTATATCCTTCTGGAGTCTTTGATGGAGTTGAAGAAATAGGTATAATTATAGTTTTCCTTAGTTATAATAAAAGATAAAGTAGATATAAATAGTATAACTGTAATTCTTGCTTGACACCTGTTTTGGTGTATGTAATTTTTCTATGTTAAAGTCAAAACCTTCCTTATTTAAACAGAAAAGGGGACGTGATGTGGGATTCCCCTCTGTATGCTGTGAATACCATTGGTTAATAAAGAAATTGGCTTAGCCTGAGAGGGTAGAATAGAGCTAGGCAGGGAAAACTAAACTGAATGCTGGGAGGCAGAGTTGAAGAGAAGCTAGGGAGCTGCAGCCAGAGACAGACATGCTGAAACTTTGCCAGTAATCCACTGCCACGTGGCAATACACAGATTAATAGAGATGAGTTAAATTAATATGTAAGAGTTAGCCAATAAGAAGCTAAGAGATAAGGGGTCAAGCAGTGATTTAATTAATACAGTTTCTGTGTGGTTATTTTGGGAGTCTGGGTAGCCAGGAAATGAACAAGCAGCCTCCCTACAACAGTTGAGACAGCTTCTTTGTTAGGAATGGGAACCATGTGTGTCCACTTTGCCTTTCATCTCTAGGATATTTCCCCCCCACCCCCCGTGCAGGCCTGTGCATGCTCCCTCAGTCTCTGTGAGTGCACATGTGTGTTGATTTAGAGGGCTTTGTTTCACTACTATCCCTTATCCCCTCTGGCTTTTATAGTCTTTCTGCCTCCTCTTCCTTGGGGTTCCGAGTCCTGATGGGAAGGATTTGATACAAAAACATCCCATTTAGGGATGAGTCTTCCAAGATCTCCCTTTGTTTAATGTCTAGTTTTAGGTCTCTGTCTGTGTTCCCATCTGCTGCAGAAGGAAGCTTCTCTGACGATGTCTGAGCAAGGCACTGATCTATGAGTATAGCAGAAGGTCATTAGGAGTCCTTTCATTGCTACATTCTTTTGGTATCAATTTTTCCCTAGGTCCCTGGGCTATCTAGTCTCAAGTTCTTGGTCTCCTAAGCACTGTTGGTCATGGGTTCCATCTTGTGGAGTGGGCCGTAAGTCAAATCAGATATTGGTTGGTTACTCCAAGCTTCCTGCCACCATAGCACTGCCAATCTGCAATGGTGAGCTACCATTGTAGATCGAAGGGTTTGTAGCTGGATGGATTGGTGTCTGTTTCTGCTCTGGTAGCTTTCAGAGCACTTTCTGGTCCAATGAACATTAGCCCATAGTGGTGAAGGCTCTAGGTAGGCACCAGCTTGAATTCTCTGTGTTCAATGAGTTGTCTAGGTGCTGTCTTCAGGAATGGGGCCTTGCTGTCAGCTTGTGGAGAGCAACCTGTAGCCTTGGCAACACTTGAGTTGTTTGGGGATTCCTATGAGACCCCTTTGGCCAACAACTCAACTAGATGGAACCTGGGATGGGCATTTTGTAATTGATGAATGCTATTTTTAGTTTAGTTCTAGGATTCTTCTTGCTATTTGGAATTCACTGTTGCAGGTTCTAAAAGCATCATGTGGGGGAACTTGCAGCTTAGGGGGGGTCAGCTGAACACATAGGCATGATATGGGGGGGGACTTGCAGCTTAGGGGGTCAGCTGAACACATAGGCATCATGTGTGTAGGGGGTGGTCTCATTAGGTAGCTCAGGGTGGCCTTGAACTCCTGAATCCTCTTGCCCTAGCTTCCTAAGTGTTGACAAAACAGTTGTGTGTCATTACTTTTGGTGGCATCTTTCTTTGACTTCTCTTCTTTTTTAAAAATAAAAATTACAACATTCTGATTAAATTATACTTCTTGTAACCTTTAGCTATTGTACAGATATCCTTTTTTTGTTTTTGTTTTTCAAGACAGGGTTTCTCTGTGTAGTTTTGGTGCCTGTCCTAGAACTAGCTCTTGTAGACAAAGTTGGCCTCGAACTCACAGAGATCCACTTGCCTCTGCCTCGTGAGTGCTGGAATTAAAGGCATGTGCCGCCACCACCACCCGACAAGCTATTCTTATCCTGGACTTTTGAGGATGTCAAACTGTTGATGGGAAACATTAAGGCTGACATTAGTGCTTAGAGTTCTCATTGTGACGCCGAGGCCTTTGTATGATGTTGGTGCCGATAATAAGAGGGGACCAGTGAGATGGCTTAATGGTGAGGTGCTTGCTCACAAGCTACTTGAATCTGATCTCTGGGATCCACACAGTGGATCTGATACCAGTACATTTTCTTCTGACCTACACATGTGTACCCTGTATCTCCACATGAAAAAACAAAGAATTAAATAAATACATACATATGCTAAAAACATTTGAAAAAGAAAATAACAGGGTCCCTGCAAACTGCAACCTCATAGTTTGCTCATTTTCCATTGTTCCTATCACTTGACTGAGCCCTAGAAATATGGGGAACAATTAAGAAACCCTGCCAAAGGTTTCCAACAGCCAAGTCCAGAGAGTCATACTAGATATGAAAACCCCAGCATTCCTTTTGACTATTAATAATAATAACAATCACAATACACAAAACAAAAGAAAGCTGAAATTGCAACAAACAAAGACTTCCTTGAGTGTTCCCCGTCCCACTGCCGCTTCCTCTGTCCCACGTTGCACTGCCGTTTCCTCCCATCCCATGTTGCCCTGTAGTTCCTCCCATCCCATGTTGCCCTGTAGACTAGTCTCTGGGTGGCACTGTACTCAGCAGGGCAGGATTGCCTCATGCATCACAGATGGGCCTCGTGCCTAGGAGCTGCATGTCTCTAACAAGGAGGCTCATGTACTGTTCTGAGCACTGGCAAAACCCACCGCCAACACCCAAACAAACAACAGACAGACAGACTAAAGGAATTGTGTTTGCTTCTGTGTGCACATCATTTGGGGGCGCAACACCAGGAGGGGACTCACTGAAAAGATGTGGAGAATTATTTGGTTCTTGGCTTGGCAAGGTTTGGTATCTGTAAAGAATTTCTGTCTCTGTCTTGTTCTATCTCTGTGTCTCTGTGTGTCTCTCTCTGTCCTCTATCTGTGTGATACATGTATGGAAGCAGGGTGATAATGTAGAAGGACATACCTAGGTGAAGCAAGAACAAGTGGGATTCTGTTGCTAGAGATGGCCTTTGGCCGACTATGGAGAAGACTGAGCGTGGTATCGCAGCTTGCAGTGGGTCTCCTTGGGAAGGGCGAGTTGCCATCCAGTGGATGAACTTCACCAGGACATCATAGTGAGCATTACATCACACATGAAGCTCTTAACTAAATACCAGCCCTGCCTGCTCACTAGGATGCTCTAAGAACAGCTCGGTCAGTTACCCACAGGATGTGTTTACTGGCCCAGTGGGTGTCAGCAGCTCAGGGGTCAAGATCTTGGTGTCCTGCAGGTGGAGAACTCCCCATCATTTCCCATGGGTTTAAAAGAGAGGACTGGGCGGAGCTGAGGGCCCTTAGTGTGCATACAGAGCCACACTTAAATCTTCGTTTAGACTGTTGCACCAGGCTCCAGTTGACATTGCCTTTTATGTCCCTTACCCAGTCATGTAACTCACAGCTTCGAGACAATCAATATAGAAAAAGAAAAGCCCAGCTCTGTGTTTCTTTCCTGTGTGCAGATGACCCATCAAAACCGTGTCACGTTTTGAATCTAGAACCAACTGACAAGGTAGCAAAAACCGTCTCTTCATTGGCTTCTTGGAATCTAGGGCCTCCTTCCTGGAGCTAGGATTGGTCTGATGTAAGAAGCCACTGCTTCTTAATCCCCAAACCTTATTATAGAGGCTGGAAAGCTGTTAAGAACACATGTTGTTCTTCTGGAAGACCTGAGTTCAGTTCCCAGCGCCCACATCAGATGGTACACAACCACCTGTATGTAACTCTAGCTCCAGGGGATCTGGTGCCCTCTTTTGGCCTGAGGGGGCACTGCACTCATGCACATACATATCTACCTAACTTAAAAAAATAATAAATCTGAAAAGAAAAAAAAAGCACTTTATCACTTTATTATAAAGCACAAACTCTTAGATCCAGTGAACATTTTCCCACCTGCTCTCTTTGGGAAGAATTTTGTCCCTTTCCTTGGTGGCATATACCTTTAACCCCAGCACTTGAGGGCAAAGGTGAGCAGATCTCTGTGAGTTCAAGACCAGCCTGGTCTACAGAGTGAGATCCAGGACAGCCAAAGATACACAGAAAAAAATCTGTCTCAAAAAACCCAAAAAAATTAAAAAATAAAAATGAAAAGAAATAGAGTAAGAAAAAAAAAACCCCAAACCATGTAAAGATGAAAAATACACAGAGTCTGTATACTGTATGTTATTGTGTTGTCTTTGAATTGTTTGACTGCTGAGGGGGAGTAACAGCTGCTAAAAGACATTTGATTATAAATGCTGTGGAATTAATCCAACCTATATATTTTGAAAATGCCATGACTTCAAATTTAAGTCAAAAGATATGTTGCTTTGGAGAAGAGGTTTTGCTTTTGTTTCCACAGGAAATGAGAAGCTGTGGATTCATTCTGGGTTAAGAAAAATAAGGTTTCATTTAGGAAGACCCCCTGAAAAATCTCCAATGGGAATGGATGGCCCTGATGGTCCAACTTTAGGAGCACCCCTGTTGCAAATTCCTCTGAGTTCTGCATCCAGCACAGCTTCAAGACTGCTGACAGAGATGATCCAGCCTCACAGAATACTCCAGTCAGGACTTGACCGTAATCCTAAATTTTGTTTGGGTCTCCATAAGATTATCAGTGCCCCAATAAAGAGGAAGTAGCCTAGAAAACTACATCCATATTCCCCAAAAGTGGATTATGGATGTTTGTTTTTGTTTAGTGTGTTGGTTACAAGTTGTTATGGATAATGGTCAGGAAAAATGCTAAACAAAGGAGATTAGATTCAGAGTTCTTGTTTTGAAAAGAAAAAGAGGGGAAAAGTGTGGGATAATGCTCTTGTACACTGTAAAAAATTGTCACTTGTATTGGTTTAATAAAACACTGACCAGCCAGTAACCAGGCAGGAAGTATGGGCAAGGTGACCAGACTAAGAATTCTGGGAATAGGAAAGGCAGAGATTCAGTCACCAGCTAGACGCAGAGGAAGCAAGATGAGAATGTCTCACTGAGAAAAGGGACCAAGCTATGAGGCTAAACATAGACAAGGACTATGGGTTAATTTAAGTTGTAAGAGCTAGTTAATAATAAGCCTAAGCTATTGGCCAAACAGTGTTGCCATTAATATAGTTTTTTGTGTGATTATTCAGGTCTGGGTGGCTGGGAAATGAAGGTGCAGTCTCCGTCTACATTTCCTAGTATCCATAGCAACTCAGTAAACCTTTACTTAAGAGGCCTTCATTTGACACTCCACCTGGCCCATGTATTTAGCACTGCCATGTTGTTTGTATTATGATCTATGACGTCACTTTTGTCTTTACCACATGCTTTTTTAGAGCCTCAGTGTCCCATTCATGTCATGTACAGGATGGTGGAGTTGCCCATGCAGATCCTTGTAGCTGGTTTAGATTATGGAAGGCACAAGGGATGGGACTGTGCACTTTGTGCTTGTGTTCTGGAGAGCCAAGGAGTCTCAGAGTTTGTCTGTATCTGAATTGTACTGCATGTTTCACTGGGATGCAGCCAAGTGGGCATGCAAAAATTGCATGGCTAGGTGACTTTCACTTTGGGAAATGGAAGGTAAACAGCTACAGAGAATTGCCTGGAGGCTGGAGGCCAAATCTCAGGGCCCCGATGAGAAGGCTGAAGATAAATTTACCAAGCGGATGTGGAAATTTCTGTGTTTTGATCTAGAATTCCACCAGCTTTCTGAGCATCCCTTGGAATAATTCTGAGGACAGTGATTGGACTTCTGTTGGCTCCACACTAAGCCAGTGCCCATCAAGAGAGAGTTTTCAGTTCCGGGTGCTCTAGAACTGACTTCAGAGTGATGGGTGTAAGTATCACAGTGGCTTCTGGCTGCCCTGGTCCATGACAAGAGCCAGAGCCAGCCTGCTGGGTACCATGAACACCAGCTGTGGCCCAGCTAACTTAAGTGAAAAGACTCAAGTTTCCCCAGTCAAAGTGACGCAGCTGTGACACTCTGTTCCTGGGTTGTCTTTGACCTGATGTTTCTGCAAGGCCAGCTGCCAATAGGCCTGGACAGGAGGGCCTGTGTCTTGGATGGTTCCCAATGTCCTTGAGCCAGGGAGAGTACGATACCTGTAATCCCGGCATTTAGGAGGTGGTGGCAAAGCTTTGAGTTTGAGGCAACTCTGGGCTACATGGTAAGATACTGTCTCAGATGACCAAGAACTTGAGATGTAGTTTCCTGGTAACATGTGTGAGGTCTTAGTTTTGCTCACTGGTCTCACAAAACACTTGCGCACAAGACATTAATAGGTGCTTTCACAAGAATATAAGCAGCTGGGCTGTGGTGGTGTATGCCTTTAATCCCAGCACTCAGGCGGATCTCTGAGTTTGAGGCCAGCCTCGCCTACAGAGTTTCAGGATAGCTGGGGCTACAAGAGGAACCCTGTCTTAAAAAAAAAAAAAATGTAAGCAAACAAAGGTCTGTACACTGAGCTAACTGACACAGGAGCCAAACAGGATTGGGGAGAAGGAAACACATGGACATACTTGTGAACACATATTTTATTTACTGACACCCTGAGAAGAGGGTAGTGCATCAGTGAGGGGTTTGGGAGGTGGGCTTCCTGGGCCCTGGACGCTCAGCATTGGAGCCTAATGCTGCATGGGTGGCTATGAAAGGAAGGGCAGCTGCTGACATCATTCAGGACATCCCATGTTATTCTCTTGCAAGTGCTGGGGAAATCCTTGCATTTATCTTCAGTTGGGAGGTAAATGGATACTATCCTATCCACTGGGACGAGCTTCTACTGCAAATCCTTTTCCATAAAAAAAACCAAATATATCTAGGTAAGAGCTATAAAAGCTGGGGCAGGAGGCTGGAACATTTGTCTGTTAGTGATCTAGCAGTTTCTTAGGAAAAATTCTTAACTAATATTTGGCCTACTAAGAACATGGTATTTAAATGCTCTCCTACATAGCCATCCACAGAATTATTCGAGTGAACTTTGGGATCAAATCCAATGTCTATTTGTTCTCTCGAGTTCTACTCTTTCTCTAGCTCCTCTCTAACCACTAATCTCTTTAATGGTTTTTATTGTTTGTTTGCTTTTAATGTGTACCTTCTTTTAGCCTAAATCAGGTTTTTATGCATGGGTGTTTGGGGTCAGACATCTGTGGAGTCTGTCCTGCGTGTCTCAGGGTATTCAGCGACATCTCTGTCCTCTGCTACTACATGCCAGTAACACTTGTGGTATGATGAACAAAAATGTCTCTCAACACTGCCCAGTGCATCCTGGGTATAAAATCTCATCTGGTTGAGAGCCACTAACCTAGACAAAGAACTTGGAACAGGACGGTATTTTTCCACAAAATCAACTTTAGAAATGTCTTGTTTGTGTTTGGGACACAAAGTGTACTTTCCATGTGTCATCGCTCTTTTTTTTTTTTAAATATTTATTTATTATGTATACAATATTTTGTCTGTGTGTATGCCTGCAGGCCTGAAGAGGGCACCAGACCTCATTACAGATGGTTGTGAGCCACCATGTGGTTGCTGGGAATTGAACTCAGGACCTTTGGAAGAGCAGGCAATGCTCTTAACCTCTGAGCCATCTCTCCAGCCCTGTCATCGCTCTTAAACAAATTAGAAGCTCAGAGAAGAGGGCTCCATGGAGCTATCAGGCAGAACCCACCTAGGGTACTAGACGGATTTGGGCCCATTTTCTGAACAAATTTGTAAACAAAGAGGGTCAAACAAAAATTTAATCTCTGGTCTGAGTCAACTGAGTGTTTTAGGGAATATCCTTCATTTTGTATTTGCCACAGCCAGCGACATGCTGACTGTACATTCGGGGATGCCGGAGGGAGGCTCAGAGTATGGTGAAGGATTCAAGTTGGATTATAGTTCTGAAGCTTTGCCAGTAGATTGGGGTTTTGAATTTTGATAAGATTTGAAGTCAAAATTTGTTCAATTGGTTCTTTTAACTCAGTGGCTGTATCAATGGGAAAACTATCCTAAAAATTTGGTTCACAAAACTAAGAAAAAAAAATGTGGAAAAACTTGAGGTACTTGCCTGGGATAATTCAGTCAAAAAACACACAAACCAAACAGTCATGCTTATTGGTCACACAGAACATCCTGAGGTTCCCCACTTTTCTCTTTGACTGTCATGACAGCTAATAAAAAACTAGAAAACCTTTTAGAGAGCAGTCCATTTTGTAAATGAGAACCTGATGTTTGGAAGGACATGTATCTGTTTAATGTCCTGCCTGCCTTTTTCTTTTTCAAAGTTTTGTTTTTGTTGCTGTTTGCTTGTTTTGCTTTGGATTTTAGAGGTAAGATCTTGCTATGTACCCCCAGCTGGTCATGAACACATCCTGTAGACCTGGTTGACTTTGACCTTTCAATTCTGCCTCGGCCTCTGGAGTGCTGGGAGTACAGGCATGTGCCACCACTCCTGGTTTTGTTCGGGCTTTTGAAGCTGCTCAGTGGCAATTCATAGGTTTTTCTTTGTACTGATGGCAAATTTTATATTTTTCTGATGGTAAATTTTATATTTTTCTGTTTCATGTTATAGTGATAGAGAAAACATTTCTATGTTTTCTATCACTTGGCTGAACAAGGCTGAAAGTGAATGCCTGGAGTAATGGAAGCGATGGACTGGCTAGATAGGACAGTAAAGAAGGGGAGAGGAAAATCAGGGGCTAGGCAGTTCTAAGTGCTTGGACAGGAGAGGAAAAGTTGGTGAGCTTTAACTGCATTAACACTGAACCCCAGAGTCAGGGCAGCGCTGTCTGTAGGAGCAGGGAGGAAAAACACAAGGGCTAGGCCTTCCTGTTCACCCTGCCATGCGGATTATGTTACTACATGCCTAGGATAAGCCTGTTCTTGGATTGGTCAAGCCCTGAAGACAATGCCACAGAGACCTATGACTGTTTGTCTGAAAGGATTTTCTAGAGCTCAGGAGAAAATGATCCAGGCAGGAAAAAGAGAATAAATCCTTTTATTTTTGCAGCCTTGGCCATGCAGGATAAAGACTCATTCTAGAATGGGGAAATCTCCTCATTTGGGCTCTTTGAGCAAGTCATAATTCAGTTTTCAGTGTGAGGAGAAAAATTTGAAGAAATATTGGGGAACTTAGAAAATTCTCCGGAATGAAGGCGGATTAGAGATGCACAGGAATAGATAAATGAACACCTTCCCATTTCTCCGTGAAACTATTCTTCTGCGTAGAGTTGACAACTTAGGATTGAAGAATAAAAACTGATTATGCTTCAAAGACAGCTAAGCAGAAACTTATTTATACTTGAACAAATGGAGCCAAAAAAGCAGATGGAGGGACTTATATTGAAGCACTCAAGAAAAGTGCCTGAAGACAACGGTGACTGGGGAAAGGTGGGGACTCTGGTCTTTTAGAAACACCACGGGGCTTGTGTCTGTCTGTCTGTCTGTCTGTGATGGTTTGGGGATTACAGTCCTTTCTTGGGCACTAACGGTATGGACCAACATAGAGAAACATCCAGGTGCAGCATGTCTTCTAACAGCAAACCATTTTAGTCCTTGAAGAAAAGCCCATGCTGAGAATTGAGGTCTTGTGTTAATGTGGTCGCTATAACCCAACACACCAGGACTCCAAAGTGGGGGAAGGAAAAAGAGGCTCCTGCCAGCTTCTACAATGAAAGGAGAGGACCATGGCAAGGGCCCAAAGACACAAAGCTCTGCTCTCCTCTGTGACTGGAAATTGTTTTGGGCAGGGAGGATTCAGATAGGCCTCTGAGGCTGAAGAGGTTTGGCCCAAACCTGTGACTGGCTGCCTTGAGTGTCCTCCAGAATTTGGGGCAAATCGCTAGCGGATTGGCGGCCTTAGAGCGGTATGGTGAGGAAGTGTGAGCCTAGTTCTGTGAGTTCGGGAAAATGAGTTCTCCATTGCTTCTATTTTCATCTTTAAAGTGGCGCTGAGGGTATGTCGGTCCCACGGGAATCCTTCAAGGATCGGGAACTCACGTGTGACCTTCAGATGCGGCTGCATGGAGCATTGAGACAGCCAACCAAGCCACACGTCAGGCTTCATTATATGACATATGGGAGAGATGGCACCCAGAAAGGCAATACCTTTCAAAGCCGGGAGCTTGCAAAGCATAACGCAAGAACTTCTGAAAGGAAATTGGCAACAGTCTGTTGTCATCACGCAGTCATGGACCCTGTAGTCCACACAGCTCTAACATCCTACATCACATAAAACAACCCGGTAGATTCAGTAACTGGTCCCATGCTGTGGCACAATTGGGATAATTTCGTTTAAGACTGTGTATGAGTTCAGCAGAACAAAACCATGCCATCCTTTGGGGATGTAGCAGTTGGATATGCACATTTCAGATCCTCTTGGATTCAGTCTTCTCCAGTGTCCAAGATGAAGGAGCGGAAGCAGCAGGTTTGAGATGGTGGATACCATCGGCACACACGCACCTCTTTCTGGAAGGCTGGGGGCGCGGGAGGGTGGGCGTGTGGACCCCTGTACCTGACTTTACCAGTGTCTCATAGTTTGACACCGTGACAGCGAGTGAGCAACAGAGCTGAAAAGAGAAAATTTATATAACTTGGAAAGAGGGACAGATTAGAGCCACTGGGGGAGCTAGACTAAGGAAAAGGGCAGAAGAAAGATGGCAGAGAAAAAAGATGAAGAGAGAAAAATGAAGACAATAGAAATAGCAATGGAAGGGAAAAAGAACTTTCTGATGCTGAGCACGTTTACACGCTCAGGAAAGAAGGCAACAATAGTTACAGAAAGTGTGGTGGGGTGGGCAGGAAGCTCCAGCTGAACAGCTCTAAGCAGAAAGGGCCTCTGGGCATGGCATGGTCTAGCCTTGTCTCTGTAGCTAAAGGAAGAGAGGTATGGGATGGAACCAGGAAAGGAATGGGACCCTTTGTGTCTGGGCCTTTTTCTTCTAGGGGATTAGACTATGATCTGTATGGTCCTTTCCAAAGCTAATCATGTATGGATATATAAGCCATGTACATTTATATGAGATCCCATATTTGGTTATGATAATTCATTTTGGGCCATACAACTTCCATGAAAGCCCCTTTGTGCTAGACAATGTGGTTGCGTTTGAGTTTTGCAGGACCATAATGCCCTTCAGAGTTCTAAGTAGCTTTTACCGTAGGATTATTTTTCTAAACACTGGCCAGCTCCTGGGGGCTGTCCCCAAGCTGGCAATGACAGCTCTGTGTAAAGGAGGAAGGTGAGCTAGAACCAGGTCCTGGGGCACTGCGGCGGTTCCTTAGGTGATTCTTCAGGGTGCTCGTTGTTAAACTCCAGGATGTCTGTTTCCTTAGTGTCCAAGTTTTCCATTAAGAACAGGATGTCAGGAGAGACCCCAGAGCTAGCCCTGGGACGGATTACGCTGGTCTCTGAGGATGTTTCTGTGTCAGGTAAGAGAGAAGCTTTGGGGCTCATAGGATCTGGACCTAAGTTTCCCAAGGAGGTGTGCCGGGAGTCCCGTAACTCTGGAAGGCTCCACCTTTGGGAGAATCTGTCATCACACGGATCTTCTTCAAACTTAAACAAGTCTCTTTCAGTACTGGTTGAAACAGCCTGGGGATTGTGGTTCCCAGACGGTGTTGCCTTCCCTGAGGGGTCTACCTGCTGCTCAGTCCTGCTAGGTTGCACCCCAGTAAACTCGAGGCTCAAGATGGAAGCAGCAGAGTCATGGTGATGGCTCTCTGATGAGGACTCCGGTGCTTCAGCCGCTGTGATCAGGACCTCAGGGACCTGGGGCATTTTGGTAGGGGAGGCCCTCACACTGGACTGCGGGGTCAGGCTTTGCAAAGTGCTGGTGCGGCTGGTCTCCCTGATGGTGGACAGTTCGCCCATGCTGGAATGCAGTTTAAGGCTGCCCTCTAGGGAGTGGGATTGCTTTCGGGTGGGAGAGGCTCGGTGGGGATTTCTCGAAGGCACGTCCAACAGATCCCGAGCTGGGCTGGGCGGCAAGAACATGGAGCTGTCGCTGGCCTGCCTGCCGAAAGTCCTCCTCTTGGGGCTGCCGGGGTGCTCGTGGGCGCTCAGGAAGCGCTTTACTTTCCTCATCACCGAGCGCCGGTGGCCGTGCTTCTCATAGTTCCATAGCCAGTCCTCCTCGGGGAACTCGGACCCGGAAAGCCTGAAGCACGTGACAAAAGACAGAGTAACTGCAGGACTAAACTGTGGGCTGTCTCAAAGTTAAGAGGCGACTTAGGGCAACTGCTATTTTACACACCCAAAGTGATAACCGAGGAATGTAAAAGGCAAGAATGTACGAGCACGCGTTCCATTAAGGATAAAGTGACGACATTATCACGTATCTATTAGCCTCTAGGAAATTCCACTGAATAGAAGTCCCCTACCCCCTTATCGCTGGGAGCCACATTCCAAGATCCCCAATGGATTCCCAGATAGTACCAGACCATAGATGGTAATGCCCTTTCCACCTTAGCTAAACACGTACTAACCACGTGGCTAGGATTATTTATTTATTTAGAGACAGACTCTCATGTATTCTGGGCTCGCCTCAAATTTGCAATATTGCCTAGGATGATTTAAACTTCTGATCCTTTTCTCTCTACTTCCCATTTTGGGATTATAGGCTTGTGCTACTGTACTTGCCTATGAGGCTATAACTTGCTTTTTAATTAGTCTTTTAATTGTGTGTTGCATGTGTGAGAGTCGGGCACACACATGCCATGGCGTGCTTGTAGAACGACCTCTGGTGGGGAGTCAGTTCTCTCCCCTCCACCACATGGGTCCCAGGGCTCCAACTCAGGTCATCAGGTTTGTGTGGCCAGTGCCCTTACCAGCTGAGCCATCTCGTCCATCCAGCCATAACTTTGGCAGCATCAAGCGTGACAGCAAAACCAGCATGGGTTATTTTTCCATTTTTAACAATATCATGAGTAGCATTCTTGTCCCTATTTTAAAAACTTAGCATATTGTTTTCATTAATCAAGGCTTTCATTTTTCACTTAAGGGAACATTTTACAACTTCTCTTAGACATAGCCAGACACTACCAGCATCACTACTCTTGTGTGTTAAACAGATTCGTAAATCAAGGTACACAAGCATTGGATGCAGCATCTGTCGGTTGGAGGACTGTGTTGGCTAGTAAGTGAGGGGCAGGGAGGGCAAGCACTGACTCCCAGCCCAGGTGAGATAAAGCATGATAGCTCAAGATATATCCCACTGTTCAGAATGGCATGCAATTTAAAAATCTATGAACTGTTTGTTCCTGCAACCTTCTGCTTAATATTTTTGGACTATGGTTGAGTCTGTGTAACTGCAATCTGTGGAAATAAAACAATAGAATAGAGGGGATTTCCATACACTTAGAAAAAGGATGAAAATGAAAGAACAACACCGTAACATTGGGATAAAAATAGTTTTCTCCATATGGATTCCCTCCCAGAGTGTTGGTGACCAGCAGGGGCTTCCCAGGTCACACTGGAAATTACTGCTCTAGGAACTTGAATGTTAGTATGTACTGTACAAAATGTGTGTTCTTTTGTTTTTATTAGAGTTGAAATAAAGAGAGATTTCCCCAGGTCCCATCACTCCCCTCACTCTATAAAAAAATAATGAGATGTAGCTAATGGTGTAGGAGGGCCTTCTGTCTATGTGCTGCTTTTATTGGCTAATGAATAAAGAACTGGCTTGGCCTATAGCATGGGAGGAGGAAGGCAGAGTTAGAGAGACGCCATGGAGCCACCCGAGACAGATGCTGGGAATTTTACCCAGGAAGCCACAGCCACGTGGCGATATACAGATTAATAGAAATGGCTTAAATTAATATGTAAGAGTTAGTTAATAAGAAGTTAGAGCTAATGGGCCAAGCAATGATTTAAATAATACAGTTTCTGTGTGATTATTTCTGGTCTGAGCAGCCAGGAACAAGCAACTCCTCCTACAAATAGCTAAACTCTAGAGACTGTCAGGACTGGTAGGATGGCTCAGTGGAATGAGTGCTTGCTGCATGAATCTGGCAACCTGAATATGACCCCAAGAATCCAAGCAAAGGTGAAAGGAGAGAACAGACCTATAAAGTTGTCTTCTGACCTCCACACTTGTGCCACTGCATATGTGCCTTGGCATGTGTGCCCCCCCCCCAGTAAATGCAAAAGAGAGGGGACGCAAACAACAGCTAATGCTCATTTAACTATAGTGATAAAGATGTCAGTTCATTTTGCTATTGTTACCAGCACTTTACGGACAGGTTATTGAGGTTCAGGAGATTCATTGTGCCTGACTAGCTAGGGAGGTCAATGCTTTTTGTTACTTTCTCCTTTGGTATAAAACCTGCCACTGGGTACCAAATGACATGCTAGAGCCCAGGACAGAACAAGAAGTAAAATACAGACCTCAGAAGGAACTGAGACATGTCTCCTGAAAGCGCGACATCTCTGCTACTCAGTTTGGATTGAGGGAGGAGAAGTCAGCATGCCATGGAAAGGAAATGTGGAGGTGAGGTGGGCTCTCCCTGTGATTGGGGTCCCTGGTAGGTTTGAAGGATTTACCATGGCTAAGGATTTTCCACTGAAATGCTGACATTTAATGAGTTTACTCTTTTTTTAATCTCCTTCAAGGCTAAAATAAAATGAGCCAACAAGGCAACGAGGCCCATTTGGCAGTGAGGTCTACTCCTTCCTTAAATTCCAGGGTTTTCCACATCTCTGTCAACTTCAGCCTTAATGGGGGTTCAGAGAAGAATTTAAACACTTGTCCTGAAATGCCAGTTGCTCATGCTGGCTCAGGGAGCAACAGCAACCCTGCAGTGCCAGTCCAGGACTGGTGATCATATCCGTGGTGACAAGATAGCTTATGCCAGGTGTGTTTCCTGTGACATAAAGGAAAAGACTGGTGCAACGCAGGTGGAACCTGGAAAGTGCAAAGAGAACCGCCAAAAAAAAAAAATGCGTTCCTGTGGTTATAAATAAAAGATGGACAAAATGATCACCTAGCTAAATGTCCCAGGATGGTGCCCGATTACAGCTTCGCACTGTTATTCTGAAGCCCAGCAGTGTCCTTGGCTACTGGATAGTCTCCTAACCCTCCCTCCAGAGCGGGTGCAGATCCTGTTACATCGCCATGGGAGATGCAGACTCATGCTTCGGTGGCCCCAGTGACCCTGCTCATTGGGTTTCATTAGGTCAGCTCACAGGACCTCATTAGTCACACTTCACAGCCATCTCTTTAGCTAGGGAGGACACAGCGGAGCCGCAGGCACAGTTGCTCACTAGGACTGCCACGCTGGAGGTACTCGGAGATATGAGGTCAGGCTGGCACTTTCTCTTTATAGGACAGGCATATGCCCTCTACTTGGGACATTGACTATTTATTTTGGGTTGTCTCCCTTAACTACATGTAAGGTACCCTACCTGGTAAGAGAGTCATGGTCTTCTAGGAAAAAAACAAAAAACATCTGTACTAATATTATTTCAACCTCTTCTGGTGTGCAGGCAGAACACTGTGTACATAATAAATAAATAATAAATCTTAAAAAATAAATGTGAATACTAATATTATTTCAAAACTTTGTGATGTAAAAGGAAAAAGCAAACAAAATAAAAAACTGGTCCAGCAAGATGGCTCAGTGGATGAAGGCATTTGCTGCCTATCTGGATTGAGTTTGAACTCTGGAACCTACATGGTAGGAGAGAACAGGTATTGGTAACTTATTCTCTGACCTACACACACACACACACACACACACACACACACACACACACAAACACACACACACACACACACACTCTCTCTCTCCCAAATAAGTGTGAAGAAAGTAAAAGGCTCCAACTGTGCATCAGTGTAGTGGAGATGTATTGTCACCTACAGCGAGCACAATGAGCCCCCTAGTTAGGCTGCAGAAAATGAGGCAAGCAAGTGAGCAGATGGGGAAAACCTCAGCTAACTGACCCACACTGGGGAGGCCAGCCAAAGAGACCCCTTTGTATTTTCCTGCCTCCTAAGACTGTGGTGTGGACACGCGAGGTTCATCTGCTAGACTGTATTGCTAAATTTACTGAGACTCTACTGTGAAGAATTTGCTGCATCATATATCTTATTACCTACAATTTTAAAGGAGGGAGATGTCATGCATACAAATATTTACATTTGAAATGAAGTTTTTGTGCCAGCAAGTTTTCTACAAAGAATTCGAACTGCGCAGATGAAGAAGGGATGGGGCATTCCATGCCAAAGCAGTGACTCAGACAAATAAGGTAGCGGGAATTAGCAAGCTTTTAAGTTGGAGGGAAATGGGATGGTGTTGGTCATGACTGGGATGATCATCTTGGGGTATGCTATGAGGGTTTGGACCTTGTCCTCCTGCCTGAAATTGTGTGGTTTGGAATTGCCTGCACGGGAAAGGCTGTGTGAACAGTAGTGTCGATGAATGCGTAGGGTAGGAAACACGCCTTGGAAATGTCCCACACTTCCAGCCTGAAGCTGGACCTTTGGAAGGACACTTGAGGTTTCATGTATCTCGTGATGAAGTAAGGAGAGGTGTCCTCAGGTCTCTGTGCCAGGACAGAGCCGGAGCACAACTCCCCAGTGTTAGGGAATGAATGACCTTTCTTCTTAGTGCTGGCACCAAAGACTCTTGCTGCCACTCGGCTCTTAGTCTCCTTTCTCTCACAGTCATGGTTTTCATGGGTTTTGATGTTCTTGTGTTTCTGATATATATAGAAACTCAGTTTAAGAACAGAATGCCCTGAAGATTAAAGCAGATATCATAAAAATGAGACAAAGTCCAGGGTGCTTTAGGCTGTTCTTGATCTCACTATGTAGAGAGACTTCAAACTGAACCTCTTGCCTCTACCTCCCAAGTACTGGGATTATCCCATCACATCTGGTTGATGATGTGTGGGGCACTGAGCATACCCGCACCCTTATTTAATTTTTTTTTTCGAGACAGGGTTTCTCTGTGGCTTTGGAGCCTGTCCTGGAACTAGCTCTGTAGACCAGGCTGGTCTTGAGCTCACAGAGATCCGCCTGCCTCTGCCTCCCAAGTGCTGGGATTAAAGGCGTGTGCCACCACCGCCTGGCAAATTTTTAAAGTTGTGTTTTTAGTACATTCCAGAGGTGCAGAAATAATAGCACTTAAGCAGTCATAGCCAGAGCATTACAGGATAGGACAGGAGCGCTCTCATAACGTTACCCTGTGTTCGGGATGGACAGTTTGTGTTTCAGAACTCATTTGGACCGAGACAGCTGGGTAGAGACAGGACATGCATGGGAAGGGCCACGGAGCCACTACCTTCCAGAGGTGGGAGGGAGTGTTGTTTCAACAGCAGGACAAATGACTCCGAGGACTTGAGAGTCAGGATGCTGCTGCCCAGGCTGATACTAGCTGTGCAGCATTGGGAGACTCGTGGGGGCTCTCTGTGACTTAGCATCACACAGGGTAAACTGATGATAGTGGCGACATTTCCCCTGCCTTCCAGGATGCTTGGGAGATGAAAAGGGTGGCTCGCTCTGAAGAACAGAAGCTCTGAAAAGGATCCTGCCAATCACTGGCAACTCTCAGAAGCAGTCCCCAGATGCCCGAGGAAGCGGCAACGCTCGCCTGAAAGTCCTTTTTCTTCTTTGAAAGAGTTCTTTAAAAACTGTCACGGCAGCTGGGGGCTTCCTCAGACAGTTAAAAAACCTTGAATAGGACGACTTAGCAGCTATTGAACAGTAAGACCAGGGCACTGGGTGTGTGAGGAGAGGAAGGGCTGGCAGAAGCTGGGAATTTCAGGGATGGGACCCAGGGCTGACTGCATGACAGGAGTTAGAGATGGAGATACACTGGTCCGCCCTGGCCTTTCAGCCTCACGTTTGTGCCATTTGTTAGACACTGCTAACTCCATTAAGTCACCCATACACCAATACGGGACACACGGGAATGATAAAGGTGTCCCATACAGTCTGCTTCTGCAAGAGAGAGGAAGGATAGGAGGGAAAGCACGCGGCAGGACAGATGATGCCTCGTTGGAGCTGTTTTCAAATTCAGTGTTGAAAAAGGATGGATAGCAAAACCCAGTGTTTCAAAACGTCTGTTGAACACCCACCCACAAGACCATCAGCCGCAGAGCTAAGCGTGAGCAGTGGGGGCTGTTCAGAAGTCTGCTCAGAGTGCAGAACAATCACACCACACACGCACACACACACACAACACACACACACACACACTCACACAC
>PVIU01025760.1:0-23601 GCA_004026605.1 Ondatra zibethicus | reverse complement strand
CAATGCCATGTTGTAATGTCAAAAGGTCAAATGCTCCTGAATGTATATTGTAAAGCAATAATGAAATCCATTACTTCATATAGCAATTAAAAGCAATAACTTAAACAGTGGTATGTTGGAGGCTGAAAAATGGTTCAGCATTCAAGAGTATTTGCTTTCCTTACAAAAAACCTGAATTGAATTCCTAGAGCCCCCCCCCACTTTAAAATATATTAAATTTTTTTGAGTGGCATGTCCCACGTGAGTTGTCACACTGGTAAACTTCAGCTCCAAGCCTTCCGTATACAATCATGTAGACTGCAGTCTTTATGTCAATAAAGGGTTAGTGCATTCTAACGTTACATCATGTATTCCTGTCTATAACACTTCACGACCTTCGAGGTCCTCAGATGACTTAATTAAAAACATTGGAACCCACACCACTTAGTCCACAAGTGGCCACATAAGTCTCTTTGCTGTGTTCAAACCAGATGTGAGGTAATCTCCTTCACAAGAGTAACTTGGCCTCAGCGCAAAAATGTAATCTTTTCAGAGACTGAATTAAAAACCACTCTTCATAATTGTACACAGGCTTTTGATTGTAGTTTTTTTGTCCAACCTTTTCTTATGACTCTTGGGATATGTAATCCAGCCCTCATCTTCATATTTTATTGAGAGGTGGGTAGGAAGGACAGGTATGTCTACATCTTCTGTGTCATGTTTTCAGTTCCCACGAGTAATTATCACTTTCTGCCGCTCAAGATCATTTGCAAAGTTCCCAAGAAAAGTAAGATTCCATCTAGTACTATGTTGTGCAGCAGCTTCCTCTGAGATGAAAACCTTCCATCTTAGAGTTCCTTCATTAAGACACACAGTGTTTACGGGGGAGAAAACAACAGAGAGCAGTAAAACATTCCATCCTGCAGGACGTGCCCTAAGCTCAGGAAGTAAACAACTCAATAACTTCAGGAAGGCCCTGAAACTAACCAGATTCACTAGACCTCTCCTTCCCCAAACAGATATAAGCAGAGAGGCATTCTCAGAGACACTCTCAGACAAGCCAAACTGCATGGAAGAAGTGGAGACCAGTCAGGCTTTCTAGAAGAGGTTCTGGCTGACTGAGCTACCTGTAAAGACCACTCTCTAATCTGTTGAGCAGGCTGTTCAGTGCACTCCAGGTGCACTCCATCCTGGCATAGGCTTTGGTGACATAGCTGTCTTTGAGTTATTTCTGCTCCTATAAGTTACCCCTCATTTGTATTACCATAAGTAACCCCAATAAAACTCATTGGTTCATCAAGTTGGCCTTGAGTGGGATCTTACTCTGGTCTGTTGATGGTTCTCTAGCTGGGGTGAGTTGTTGTTTGTATCCCCAGGAATACTGTCACACGACATCAAATCAATTTTATTGTTCTGTCAGTAGTCCTTGCCTTATGAGAAATAGTGTCTCTTCTAAGATCACAGGAAAAGAGTCAGCAGCCCATGAGACCACAGGAGAATTGTATTTCAGAAGCAGGGAGATTGGGCCATCAGTGTGTGTTATAAAGACGTGCAAGAGATTACAGCAAAACACAGGACTTTTGTATCAATATTGTAATTTGCCTTGGATTTGCACACAATAGATATGGCCTTTTATGAAGATGTATTGAACAAATGAAAAGTTAGTGAGGCTTTGGTTACTTAGAAATTCCCTCTGTGTTAGCTGGGGCAAGTTGCCACACAAAATATAGCGTATTGGGGGCAGAGAAGCAGAGACTTCTTTTCTCATGGTTATCAAGGCTGGAAACCCAAGACTAAGTGCTGTGATGGTTCAGAGGGTTCATTTCTGAGGTCTCTCTGCTTGGTTTGCAGAAGGCTTCCTCTCTGAGTGCTCACAGTACCTCTCCTTCATGTGCCTGTCTCAGTCTCTCCCTCGTCTTCCCCTTGTTGGACTCAGGACTTCCCTGAGAGCCCATTCCACCTTGGTGGCCCACTTAAGGCCTCTGTCACATGCTAGGAGTTAATGGTTCCATCTGAAAACAAAGGGGACACAACTCTACCCACAGCACTCTTCAAGCCTGGTGACTTGAAAGAAAACCATCAGAACGAATCAGAACGAGAGGGCTAAATTGAAAACACCGAGAGCCACCGCAGCACCTCCATTCTAGAAACAGGCTGCAGAAAGGAGTTCACGCCACTGTCAACCAAGAAGTCATTTGTATCCACCCTTAGGTAGGATTTTTCTTTTTCTCTTGTTTGGGACCAGGTTGAATTCTCAGATTAGTTCTCTGGTCTGACTTCCAAACCTTTCTCAACTTTCCCTCTGGCCTAAAGAGCTTTGTTTCTACTGCTTCCAAGATATACCTTGGTTTAACCTGGTTAATCCAAGCCAAATGAGATTATAAAGGACCATGGCATTTTTTTTTCTTGTCTCAAGTCAAACAAAGCCTGAAGCAGCATAATACCTCACTGTGCCAAAATAACTCTCTGGCAGAAACAATCATCGTAAAGTATGCAAAATCTTTGCTGCTTTTTAATTATTCAAGCAAACCCAAAAGTAGGCAATATCCCCATCAAAATAAAATTCTTCAGTAACAAAATTGCTCACTGTAAATCATATTAGAGCTTTAACTTTTTCTAATTATTTCTGAAGTAGAGCCCAATTTATTCTCCAAGTCCAAAATCTTTTATAATGTTTATTAATTTTTGATAATTTCATACAACACATTTGGATCATATTTATCCCCTTCCTCAACACCTCCCAGCTACTCCCCCACCTCCCACCCATCCAATTTCATGTTTTCTCCCCCAACCCTCATAGACACATCAAGTACACAGTCTGTGTTGGCTGACTACTCCTGGGCATGGGGCCTATCCTGAAGTATGGTGGATACACAAAGTGCTACCCTCTTAAAGTCACTGACTTTCCCTCCCTCAGCATCCATCAAATGCAATAGCTCCTCAGATAAGGGTAGGAATTCATGACCACCTCCTTTCCTCTGTGGTGGAATTGTGTTTCTCTTGAGCTTGTGCAAGCTTTGTACATATCATACAATCTCTATGAGTTCATCTGTGCATCTGTACCCAGTCCAGCAGTCCCTTGAAATCATCTATCACCTCTGCCTCCTACAATCTTTCTATTTCCTCTTTTGCATTGCTCTCTGAGTCTTGATTGGAGGATGTGATAAAGCCTTGATGGGAGGGTGTGATTTTGGGCTCAGCACTACAAAGTTTCTTTTTCTCCTCATGTTGGCTAGTTAGGGGTCTCTGTATTAATCTACTGCAAGAAGAAAGCTTCTCTGATGAAGATTGAGTGATGCCCTGTTCTATAGGTATACCAATAAGCCACTAGACTAGGTGTAGTTTTATTGTTATGTCTATTTAGCAGAATAATAGTAGCAGGTGTTCTTAAGCCCATGACCAACCTAGCTGCTGGTTCTTGGCCTCAATGGTAGTTTAAGGTACGGGTTTTATCTCTTGGAGAAGGCCTTAAATCTAATCAAAAGGTAGTTGGTTACTTCTTAATATCCTGCCACTATTGCTTCCATGGGCATATCTTGCCAGGAAGATCTTTGTTGTAGCTCACAGAGTTCACAGCTGGATGAGTCTGATGATCTTTTTTCTCCTCTGGTAATATGCATGGCAACTTCCAGCACTATGAAACCTAGACAGTAGAAATGAAGCATCCACTGAGTTTGAACGCAAGCTAGATTTCTCATGTATGCCCTGTCTTCAGCAATAAGGTATATGGCAGTTTGAATAAGAATGGTTCTCATAGGTTCATATATTTGAATACTTAGATACTTAGTCATCAGGGAGTGACAATACTTAGAGGGATTAGGAGGTGTGGCCTAGTTGTGGTAGGTGTGGCTTTATTGAAGGAAATGTGTCACTGGGGATGGGATTTGAGGTTACAGAAGCCCAAGCCAGGTCCAAAGGTTCCCTCACTTCCTGCTTCCTTCAGATACTGATGTAGAACTCTCAGCCACCATATCTGTTTGTGTGCCACTATGCTCCCATGAGAATAACGGACTAAACTTCTGAAACTGCAAGCAATGCCCAATTAAATGCTTTCTTTTATGAGAGTTGCCATGGTAATGGTGTCTCTTCACAGCAATGGAATATTGACCAAAACAGGATCTTACTGTCAAGTTCTGAGAGTGACTAATAGCATTAGCAACAGACTGCAATGTCTGGGAAGTCTATGAGAATCCACCAGGCAACAACTAAAAAGGAAGTAACCCATTCCTGGTAGTGCATATTTGGTAGCATATAGTGTCTAGTTGGGTCTTCTACCCCATTATAGGCTAGCTTCACTTAAACTTTTAAATATATGTACATCCACGTATTTTGGGAACATTTTGCAGTAGGTTTCTATTTGGTCATTTCGTGAGGCCTTTCGCATTGGTTATCCCTCCTTATATTACTTCCTTTACCCTACCCTCAACCCCCACCCCACTTAATTCTTCCTGATCCATTTTCTCCCATCTAACACTTATTCTATCCCCTCTGCCTTGAAAGATTGCCTCCTCCCCAACAGCCACTTATTAGTCACTTGACGTGTTTCCACTTTCGTGTTTCTTAACACTTGGTAGCCATCTCCAAAGAGTACTTTTACTGTATTTCCAACTTTCTGAAAATGCTATCCTTGACTTAGCCTGTGCAGGTCCTTTTCAGTTGCTTTCAATATTCTTCCACATCCATCTTCTTCTCCCACTCTCCCCTCCATTCCTTCTTTTCTGCATCCCCCCCACTTAAGTAATACACTGTTTACCTACTGTTCAGACTGCTTCTATATTAGAAATCGCTTCAATTTCCTCCCAGGTAGACAGTACAGGTTCCAAGGGCCATCCAGAAAGGATGACGTACACTTTAGAAGGGCACTAGCGGGAGGAATTAGTAACAAGGGGAGGAGGTTTAGGTGTGTGGTGAGTGCTCTTGCATCACGGTGCTCTGTATGTTGTCTGTTACTCATGCAAGCATATAAACCATTGCTGGTTTGAGCTAGGACTTGGATCAAAAGCTTTTTGGTCATGTTGCTTTCCATGTTATGATGATAGGCCTTATCATTGTAAGGAAAACTTCCTGGCCATTTTGTATTTCCTTCCCTGACTTCTTACTAAGTTAATCTAGTGCTCACCGGACACTCTCATGTTGTTAGCTGCTATTTGTTAGGGGTCATGTATCCTCAATGGGACTAGGAGTTGTCATAGTAACACCCGGTGTTGACATGATTTCTGTGATGTGCCCAATTCTAGCATATAATTCATAAAGATTGTTGATTTATGCTATTTTGCCAAAGGCCTCTAGTCTAGCTCTATAATACATAAATGAATTCTTAGTATGGGAACAGGTTAAGAGAATCATTCTGAAGAGTAGAAGAAGGCAGGGCTGAGGTAAATATTTACCTCCAAGAATGATTGTAGGCAGAAATTGCTGTCTCTGGCCTGACAATTAATAGATTAATACATCATTCCCGAATCATTTCTTATGTTTATTTTGTGTGTTTGTTCTTGCATCATTATCAAGCTGGTTTTAATTAAATTACATTTGCAACATATTTTAATATTTTGTAGAATATAAAATATGGTATATTTTTTATATTTTATAAATACAAAATTTTTGATTTTTATTCTAAAATTTTATTATTTATATTTTCTACTGGTATAGAAAGAGTATTTTTCTCATCTTTTTTAAAACATATATATTAGACAGTTATACCATGTAAATTTTAGTGTGACATTAACACATTCACCTAGAATTTACCCTGAAATTATGATATTTACATATTATTTAAGGATTAATTACAATTATGATTCTCCTCACTGGGTGGTGGTGATGCATGTCCTTAATGCCAGCACTCGGGAGGCAGAGGCAGGTGGATCTCTGTGAGTTTGAGGCCAGCCTGGTCTACAAGAGCTAGTTCCAGGACAGCTGGAGTGGTTATACAGAGAAATCCTTTCTCAAAAAACAAACAAAACAGAAAAACAACAACAAAAAAATGTGTTTTCCTCATTCACAAATGTGATTTAATTCTCTCCTCAGCTTGTTTCAATATCCAATTATTTCATTCTCTTCAGATAAGTCTTAATTATTCTTTTTTTTATCAATTTATAGTTACTTCAGAGCTTTTAAGTTCTGATTTTAAATAGTATTTTTATTCTTAGATTCTTTATAAGTTTATTGCAAATGCTAGTGATTCCTAAAGGTGATTTCCAGTTGTTTTTCCTGGGTGTAAAAACCATTAACTGTCCTGAAATCCAAGGTTCTCATGATTCAGCTTCCTTAATATGAGGATTATAGGAGCCAGCATAATTGGCATATATCACCACCCTCAGAGGTTCCTGTGTGCTCATGTCCACGTGGGTGCGTGTGCATGTGTGTATGTGTCCATGTGCGCATGTGTGTGAAGGCCAGAGGTCTATTTAGTGTGTCTTCCTCAATCCCTTTTCTACCTTACTGCTTGATACTGGAGCTCACTGATTGGCTAGCCAGTCCCGAGAATCTTCCTGTATTTACCTCTATGACACTGGGATCACAGGCGCTCACTGTCATGGCCATCCTATTTTTTTTTCCTTTTTTATGTGGGTGTGGATATTTGAACTTGGGTCTTCATCCTTGTTCAGCAAGTACTTTACCCACCTATCTCCCAAGCCTCTACCCAGAGGTTCTTCCCCTTTTTTGTGTCTCTTATTTGCCTGATTCCAGATGCTGGAAGTGGCTAAAGCTTGTGGATCTCTGAGGACTCCTTAGCTCTAAGCTGTCATCTTCCATTTTGCCCACTGTCCCCGTTCTGGCCTATAATACAATCTTTCTCACTTTCCTTGATGCACAATTTCCTTTATGAAATCTTCATTCTGACCCCAGTGCGAGGGGAAGTGCGTCTGAGGCATGCCAGTGACACCATGAAGCGCTTTTGAGGCCTCACGCCTGTACGCCATGAGCCCCAGCCTTGTAGACTTAGACTTGCTGCAAAGACACAGCATGACAGGCGAGTCCTCCACTTGGCTCAGCTCAGCGCTGCCTTGCCCACATGATCCCTGCTGTGCCCTGGTCTGACTTTATCTCTTCTCCCAGATGCCTTCTCGGGAATCTGGCATCTCTGGGTGTGACTGTTCACTAGCTTCATTTTGTTCTTTGTGTCACTTGTACGCTGACAACCACTCCACCTGCCTTATGCCACTCTTCTAGACCTGACCCATAGTCCCCTTCTGGTGTCCTTTCCATTCACGGCTAAGCCATCACACTATCCCTTGCTGAACAGTCCTGTGACTCTAATGTGGCTACTCTATAGCAGAAGTCTGTACTCCTCAAGCGACCTGCAAGCCCACGCCTCCCCCACCGTCTTACTGCCATCAGTCAGGAGCTGTGCTCTTTCAAGTCATGTTCTCTCAAGCCTTGGCGTCTTTTGTGTTTGTTGTTCTCTTTATATTGCATGCAACTTTCTCCTGCTTTCTTTATCTTGTAAGCCCCTGTTTATCCTTTTAAATGCCAACTTTTCTTGGCTTTTCCTCCTTAACCTGAGAAGTTACTAATTCTTTCTTTTGTGTTTCAACACTTTCATTATTGTCTTACATTACTTTTTGGCTAATCTTGTTTTCAAATCTGTCTGTTCAGACTAGTCTGTTTTCCCTTTAACTTTTCTTTTTTACTTTCAAGGAAGTCAGATCATGGACATGAAGCATTTATCTAATTATTCTATTATCAAAAAACTTGGGAATCAGATATGGAGGCAAAAACCTGATTGATCAGAGACATGGCAGAGAAGCCATGAGTGACCACCTCTCTCTCTCCTCCCTGGAATCAAAAGGGCTCAGCCTCTTTCTAAGTTCCTCCCTACTACTTCCTATGTTTCTCTATATGTCCTGCATCCTCCAAAACCTCTATGGGCTAGTTTTGGTCAGCTAGTAGCTAGCTCCATTGTCTGAATCAAGGTAAACTTTACTGGCAGACTCGGGAGTGTCAGAGTGTGATCCCACAGCATGAAGAGGGATTTAACGTGTGCCAAAAAGAGTTTGTGTAACATGAACTATTTAGGAAGATGGACTTGTGGTTCTGTGCAAGACAGTTCATAATGAAAGACGGAATAGAGTACCCAGAGGCGAATACTGTGCCCTGTAGCAAGATTTACATTAGTTCCAGTGGGTGTGAGATCTCAGAGCAGAGAGCAACCTGCAAGGATTTGGGGTAGGAGTAGTGAGAGAAGAGAAGCATTTAAATTGGCTCTGAAATTTCTAGCGTAGGTGTCAGGAGAATGAGAGGCTATGAACAGGGGGTCAGGAGGAAGTGCCTTTGAAGGAGAGCCATATTGGTTTCTTAGTCATCCAGGACCTAGACCTTCCAAGTCTTAATGGTATGTCTCCCCATGAGCCCAGGACTGGGGTGAGATGTTTATAGTGAGAGGCAGGAGATGTTACTCTAGTAGAGAAGACACGGGAGGGGGGCGACACTTTCCATGAGAAGCTGCTCTGTGGGACCCAAAAGAAAAGAAGGAGAGAATGAGAAGGGCCAGACAGAAAGTTGGCGTGAACCACATTAACCATCCCAGAGGGAAACTTTAAAGAGTAAAAAGTCAACAATACTGAAACTGAAGTTTTTAAGATGGGGCTGAAGAAGTCGCTGGTTGGGTCAGGAGAGGGCCTTGGTGACCTTCAAGAGAGCCATTTCTGAACAGGTGAGGGGGCGGAGACACTGCCGGATGTGAGGAAAAGGTGGGCGGGAGGAAGCAGAGGGGCAGGTGTTGGCCATTCCATGCAGAATCTGGTCTTGTGGGAAGGGTAGGCAGGCCGAGAGGCGAAGGAGTTATGCTTTGTGTTACAGGGGCAACTGCCCTGTCTCTCCCTCGACACCCAGATGGTAAACCATCAAGCCAGGTGGCATCCTCCTCGCAACTATGTCCTGTTTTCCCCTGCTCCTTGCTAGTCCACTGTTTGTCACCTTGACTCAGAAAAGGGTGATGACTCTGTCCCCTTTTCTCTCTGCTCTGTTGCTCCTCTGTATTGAGAACAAAATTTCTCCGAATATTTGACCCATCCTGTCTCTCGCATGGTCAAAGCTGCAAATACAGACAAATTCCTCAGGCACAGGTCTCAACAGCTCCCGGTTTCTCTCAGATAGCCCACCCCATCCTACCCTTCATTTCCATGAAGCTGCTCCTCCCTTGACCACTCCTACCTTTCCTTCCAGCCTTCTTCACTCCAGCAAACCACTGAGCTCCCACTTGAGTGGCTGGCTGAATCACACACACCCAAAGTCACTCTCAGGCTTTACTTTCTAGAGATTCTCACTGTGTCTTTACTCTCTGCAATGAAAGCTGATCTTCCAGAATAAGTTCCTTTGACAAGACATATCTCTCTGTTCCTTCTATGTAACAATCACTATCTTTCTAAATCAGGGCATGGACAGGAAGCATGGAGAATGCTGCATCTTTTAGCCAGAGAGTAAGCTTGGTATTCCTTTACTGGCCGCTAGATCTTACCCCCCAAAGTCCTGGCTTCTCAACGTAATAGCTGCTTTAAATCACTACACTGTTCTCTCTCTACATATATATGTATATACAACGATGAGTTGAGCTTTTCTGTACATAAACCTTTCATAATACACATGCACACCCATGAGAGAGAGAGAGAGAGAGAGAGAGAGAGAGAGAGAGAGAGAGAACATTTCTGTCCCTATAAGCTCTCTGTAAGTGGAACTCTGTGTTATCTACTTATAGCCTCTAAATCTTACTGCAGACCTATGCCTAAAGACTTCAACTCAAATTATGAGGAAAATGGACCTCCACTATAGGAATTGGCTGAGAGGGCATGGGTGGACTGTGGAGAGGTAGAATTTTCCGTTGCCCAGAGAAAATGGCTCTGAGTAGGTGCTGGGTCCTCCCTCGGTTCTGGATACTAACAGATGCTCCATTGCTGGCATCCCCCAGCATGACTGGGGCATGAGGGAGGCCGTCAGCACCACACAGATTAGCACCTCATGGTACTTGCTTCAGTACTTACCAGAAGTACCTTGTGCTGTTCTTGTTTGATGTGTGCCTGTCTTTTCATTCCAACAAGATTCGACAGCAACAAACAGTGACTGCATTATACTGTGTGCCAGGTACCCTCACATAGCTGTATAAAACCTCCCCAAAGCCCTGCGTGCTTGGTCTCACTCCTGGCATTTGGTTTTCAAAGGAGACATTGAGTTTTGGAGTGAGGTTCCTGTAACTAAGGAGAGGACAAAGACACAAGCTAAACCAAGATGGGATTTCTACTTGTTAGAGGCTTGCTGAACTGCCCCCACTCCCACCTTGCTGTCAGCCCTCGGCCCTCTGGGGCCCAGAACCCTGTAGTTCCCAGTATTCCACAGGGCACAGAACCCAGTAGGATCCAACCCATGGATCACTCTGCATACTTTGAATTAAATGGCAGGCAAATGTATCTTTTTGCTGCTGGGTGCAGAGGAAGGAAAACACCATTCTCTTGTTCCTGCCAGTGCTTCGTGCCAAGCTAAGCCCCTGCAGGTGCACAGGCAGAGCTATAAATACTTGCTGCATTGTTCTCCCCGTCAGTGCCAAACAACACCAGCTCCTTCCCTAGGGAGCTGATAAATAAATGAGAGATGCCACCCAAACAAAGGCAGGCTTTTCTCGCGATTGTGCCCAGGTGATTCTAGTTGCCCTGTGACCTTTATGGCAAAAGGAACTGGAAACCTCAACCAACCTCTTCTGGCCACATAGTCCCAGTACAGTGCTATAACCAAATTGAAGGTAGTGACAACTTCAATCAACCCTTAGTGTCAGTCTTTAATGATTGCTACTCAAGTTGCCCCCCCCCCTTATCTGAAACATCCCAGAGCATCGTCTTAGCAGCTTGAGGAGCTTTTGATTCAGGCAAGGTAGAACTTGGACCTAAACCTTTGCCTTCTGGTTACAGATCCAGATCTTCACCTGGTTTCCTACTGCTACTTCTCTTGGTAGAAGGTTTTGGAGTACATTGATAAGTTGTGCCCTTCCGACTAAGTTTACCATGGGAGTCCTGTATGTCTCCTATCTTCCCAGATACATCAACTGGCCCATCCCCAGGAAAAGCCACTCTGAAAACTAATGGAAGGAATTTTGACTTCCTGACAGAAGTTCCTGTGTTTCTAGTGAAGCCACCAAGGATCTCAAGAATATCTGAGTGGAACTGAGCAAAAAAATTACCACTTGAATCATACCTGAAGATCCAGAAGCTACTTAGGGGAGGTGGGTCTACACTCCCTTACAGATGACTGCTGTCACAGAACCCTCCTTGATTTCTAGTGGAATGTAAACATCTCCTGCTTTGCATATATCAGCAAGGTAATAAGATCAGTATTAAAGTAATCTTCAAGGGTTGAGGTGTAGCTCAAGTGATAGAACACTTGCCTAGCATGTATGGGTCCATAGGTTCAATCCTCAGTCTTGCCAAGAAAATACCCGATTTACACTTGGCCAGTAGTTAGCTCATGCTAAGGTAGACATCTTCGCCTGACTCTGCCTCTGGTGAATCCCAGTTTAAGAATCTTAAGGAAAGCTTCAATCCTTGAGAAAGACCCTTTCCATGGAACAAATGGCATTTTTCTGGTACCTTGATTCCTCTGACTTGCCACCAGATGAAAACAGGAGCACTTTGGGAGTCACATCAGAGGGGAGAATCCGGCCTCAGCTGGCACTGTCAGAAGCTAATTTTGCATCTTTTTCATACTCAGGAATCTATGCTATCCACAGACTTCCAGCATGCTCTCCAGACCCTTGGTCCTCTAGATGGGGTGTTTGGAAAGGCTGGGGTAGAGCAGGTTGTCAGGAATGTACCAGGACATAAAGGTTTGGTTTTGAGGACTCCATCCAGGGACACTTCCAAACACTCCCTCACAGCAGAGTACGGGCCATCCTATTTGCTCTTTTGATTTATATTCACTCATCTTGCTACTTAGGAGTCCCTAACATGCTAGGATTTTTTTTCAGTGTTATAAAGACAGCAATTAACTAGGCAGATAAAATCCTTCCCCCTTGTGGCACCTATCTTCTGCTGGGAGTATCTTCTACGGCATGCTCAGGGTCTAAATACTGAGTCAGGAAAGCCAAGAAACGGTGGTAGGCAGCAAAGCTGGAGGGACAGAGCCATTTGAGCCCTCTGATTCCAAGTGCAGAACTACAGGATTTGTTGTTTGCCCTGCTGGGTTTAGGCCTTGCTTTGCCACAGTATTTCCACTCTATGCTCAAACTCCTCCCTTTTGGAATGTACACTTTATGCTGCCGAATGTTGGAAGCTTTTTATTTTATGGGGGTCACAGCTAAGATACTGCCTTGATTCTCAGAATAGACTTTAGACTTCTGAGACAGTTAAAGACTACGGAGACTTCTAAAGTTGGACTCCACACATTTTGTGTCATGAGATGGGCCCTGAGCCTATGCGGACCCGAGAGTGGAATGTGGTGATTTGATGGAAAATGTTCCTCATAGGATTAGGTCCTGGAACACTTTGTTCCCAGTTTTCCCATTCAAGTCACTCCAGAAATGTACATACAATGTTACACGCTGGTGAATGCTGCAAGGCTGGGGGGCTGCTGAACATCCTAACTGTACATACAATATTGCACGATGCTGAGTGCTGCAAGGCTAGGGGGATGCTGAACATCCTAACTGTGCATACAATATTGCACGATGCTGAGTGCTGCAAGGCTGGGGGCTGCTGAACATCCTAACTGTACATACAATATTGCACGATGCTGCATGCTGCAAGGCTGGGGGGCTGCAGAGCCTTTCAGGGAGAAGGATTATTATTTCAAGGGCATGCAGCTAGGATATGCCTCACTAAGAGGCGAATTTAGGTAAAAACTTGAACACTGGGAGAGAAGTAGATTTTGCAGGTACGTAGGGCTAACAACCCTGTAGGCAGAGGCAACAGCTGGAGGCATATTTCTAAGTTGGGACCATACGAGTGTGTTTGGGTGATGGTACAGAGGTTGGCATGGTAGAAAGGAAGAACAGGGCACAAAAAGACAGCTGAAGCAGGTGGTCAGAGATCTTAGGGGAACACCCTTTTAGGCCGTGGGAATCACTGTTGTTGGCTATGCTTTTCTCTTTGAGAAAATAAGGAATCCTTGAAAGTGGCCTTGCGGTCTGATGGGACCCTTTTGCTGGCTACACGGTGGAGGGGAGGCGGGGGAGGCAGGCTGTTGGAAAGCAATGTCGATGCAGACAGACCTGACAATCCTTCTCTGATACTCTAGGAAGGGCTGATGGAGACCTTGACCAGGGAGGTAGTAATCTGAGAGATGAATCAAGTCAGCATCCAGGAATCTCCTGCCAGACTGGATAGGAACTATGAAAGGGAAAGTTCAGGTTGTCCATTCTGAGCAGCCGAAGGAAGGTCTTGCAATGCCGAGGCAGGAGGACTGTGGGTAGAGGAGGGGGAGTCACAACACTAGCTCCCCTAGTTGGATACAAATATTGAGAGGGAGTGTGCAGCAGAAAAGGGGTTCACAGTCCTGCCGCTACCTAGCTAAGTTGCTGGGCCAACCAGTTCCCCTATCAGGGTCCTCCTTTCTTCATCTGCAAAGAGTAGAACTGTTTCTTCCCAGGCAAGTTGTGGGGGCTCAAAAATCACTTGGTGTTCACACAGTTTCTGGAGCATGACTAGACCAAATCAACAGCGGTTATGGCTACTCTTCACGGCAGGGCTAGGGTAGTGCAGAGGAGCAATCAACATTTTCCAGTCTCCAGGAGGCGGAGTGTATGTGTGACGGGCAAATACCTTCTTTGAAGTTTGTAAAGGTCAGCGCTTTGCCAGCTGCCTGCTACAGACAAAAGACAATGTGGTTTTCTCCATCGCTGCTTTTTGTGTCTTACTTGCCTACCTCCAACAAATGACCTGAGGCCAGTTCCCTGCACTGCTGGGACCACACCAGAGGAAGTTCCTTCTGATCAGCAGACTCGAATGGCCTTGGTGCAAAGAGAAAACAGCCTTTCCGACACCCTCCAGTGGGCTCCTCTAAAGGGTCTTCATGGAAAAGATAGTAATCTTGAGGTCAAAGTCTTGGGTTCAATTCCTACCACTTGTTAGCTTCGTGGCCTTACCAAAAGTAATGTTACCATTCTGAGCTTGTTTTTTCTCTTTTGTGGAACTAAAAATAAGAGAACTCAAGTTCCAGGCCTGTTACAGATGTGAGTCATGCCCTGGGGTCATAAGTTGGAATACTAGCTTCTCATGTCTTAGCTGTGTGGTCTCGTATAAGTGACTTGAAACTTATGAGCTTCAATTTCCATTCTAGTATGGAAGATATAATAACGTACATTTCTCAGTGTGGTTGTGAGAATCAAGTGAAATAAACAAAAATGTTTAAAGCACAATGGAATAGAATAGGTTCTTTACAATTTTGACTCTTGCAATTACAGATAGATGATCTTAGAGCATTGTAAAGCATTGTATATACATGGCATGATGTTTTTATGCTTGCCTTGTGTTTTCTGACGTTCCTCAGTCTGTTTCTGATGCCAGTAGGTCTTTGCTTTCTAAGCTAGCTCACAGGGGCATCTAGATTCACTCAAAACAGTAAGCATTTGATTTGGAAATGCAGGACAGAAAATGCAGGACATATGTAAAATAATCTCAGGAAGATTTTACAGCCAGTTCTTCAATAGACTGAAAATGCACCCCCACGTTTTCTGCTTTGTTTATTGAGCTGTTGAATTTCATTATTTAGTTATTTGTTTTTAGTTCAGAGGCCACTCTTCATCCCTGGCCTGTCTCCACATATTGTGATTGCAATGAAATCAGGGTGTGTGTGTGTGTGAGCTGACGGCTTACAAGTGACACATGTTCAGGCTGAGCATTGAAAACACGTGGACATGTGTCAGAATGGATCTTTACAAAGACAAAAGAAGCATTTGAGCAGTGCTGAGATTTGCAGTCCCAAGAACACTAAAGCATCAGGAGTCAGCAAGCATTGTAAAACAGGACTCGTGGGTTGCCAACTATGTGTCTTGAGGCCTGATTAATCCATGCTCCAGACAGATGTATATGACATACCCCACACAGGAGGCTGCTGAATGCAGATGCCTCTTTGCTCATCCAATTAGTTCTTCAGCTACTGAATTTCTAGCTTATGTAATCAGGGCCTGGGCTGGCCTGGGCCCTTGGTAGGCTTATGTGCCATGCGTCTGTTTCTGTAGGTCAAGTTATTTGCACTTCGTGGAACTTGGCTCTGCTTCCCAATACTCCCATCTACCAGCTATGTGACATGGCGCCTGTTGTTCATATGACCTGACCTGCTGAACCTCAGCTCTGCCACATCTGAACTCATAATCTTCCCAACTGCTTCTTAGGGTAACTGAGAGGACCGTGACTCCATTCAGCAAACAAGCAGGCAACAATCAGGGAAAGTGCTGCTACTTTTTGTTTGCCCCTTGTCAGTCCACATTTGCTGCATTCCTGGTCTGTCGGCAAACAGCTCTCTGTCGCATAGAACATAATGGCTATCATGGAGCCCCGTGGGAAGCCAAGGCTTGTATTGACTTCTTTGCACTTTATTTTTTTAATATAAAATTACCTATTTAGCTTTTTTTTGGCCATTTGTACAACAGGTCACCAGGGAAAGGAGAGAGATCATTTACCCACCTCTTAGCATCGCAGCCTCCCCGCCAGACGCACTGTGAATCACCCAATGGACAGTGGGTCCTGCCTATGCCACTCCTTCTGGTAATCTGGGAAAATCAGCACTCTCTGCTGGAGTTGCAGCTTTCCCTTCTGTGAAATAAGAAAATCTTTAAGAAATTTCTACAGGCCCTGCTAGCTGTAGCATCTCATTGCTGAATACCCTCTTTAGTCAATATATTCAAAGGAATCAGCTGCATCTGTAACTCATTAAAATAACTAAAGCCTTGGGTTCTTCAGGTCTTCATGCCATAAGCGCCTTGGCAGATTCTTAAAAGCAACCTGAAGAGTCCTCCATCAGCCACAGGAACAACCCCAATGGCTTGTCTCAGCTGCCTGCCCTGTGGACTGCCTCTGCCTTCCTTAAGCAAGACGAAGCAAGAAGCATCCGGTTTATTGAAGAGAGAATGAGGAATCTAGGCAACCTAGAGACTGACCACTTGCTGGAAAAAAAAACAATCACCGAGTCTTGGGTGTCTAGTAAGTTCTGGGTCCCCCAGGAAGACAAAAGAGACCTGCTTATAGGAGAGAGGATGCAAGTGGAGAGAAGGTGCCCTCAGCTCCGTTCTCCTCTGTTTCTGAGCCTAAGCTGCACATCCGAGAGAGCATTTCTCTGGACCTCAGTCCTCTGGTTTCTGCTTCATGATTCCTAAGGAAAGGTGCCTTTTGAATGGAGAAGTTGATATCAAATCAACAGTCAGCACTGTGTTGCATTGCATTTTGTCATCATTAACAAGTGCCTGTTTTCCATCATGCAGTAGGGGACACCATGAATGTGTCCTAATTTAATTCAAGAAGTTTTGTCAAGGTCTCCTTAAATGTCTGGTTTAGTTTTGAGATTGACTGATCCAAAGATGTGTACTCTCTTGACTAGATGGGAAAAATCTCGACCTAAACATGTACACAGTTGTGAGCCTGTGCTCCTATACACACATCCATGTGCACCTCCGTAAACATACTCATTCAAGGTTCATGAATGTTCACATGGTACCTTTGAAAGTCTATGCTAATGTGTTGGTTTCCATAACATGTCAATGACCATGAGGGTTGCTTACTTTCCAAATAGTGCAGTTATGAACTTTATGGTCATAGAACTCAGTGCCCTATCTAACTCTGGGTGCTATAGTGTGAGGTTTTCTTTTTCACGGCAGGTTACATGAGGACTTCCAACTCTCTGATAGTACACAGTGACATTCTATAGATGAGGCGAGGGCAGTCATATTGTTCTTGACAGAAATCTTCAGTGAAGAAAGGACAGGGATCATCCAAGGTACAGCTTACAGAAGAAGAACATTGGTTTGGGGTTTGAAAACACAGGGGCCATGGACCCATGTCTGTGCCTCAGTATGACACCAATGCATAGCAGAGGCCACATTTACAGTGATTGCTGAACTATGACTTCCATTAAATATTTTAAAGGCAATATGTTAGGTCCTGAGGTAATGTGACACTTGGTTTGTAACATGAGAGCCAGGCTGCTTGTCAGGGTTTCTGTCCTGTCTGGTTCCCTCAGCTGTTTAACCCCAAAGAAAATCACACAGAGAGTCTCCATAAGTTACAAGCTGATTGACCATTAGCTCAGGATTCTTATTAGCCCTTATAACTTATATAGCCCATTATCCTTATCTATGTTAGCCACATGGCTCAGTACCTTTTTCAGCGGGGCAGGTCACATCCTGCTTCTTCAGTGGTCTAGGAAGGACTGGGAGGAATGGGCTTCCTCCTTCCCAGCATTCTCCTGTTCTCATCGCTCCACTTCTACTTCCTGTCTGGTTGACCCACCTATACTTCCTGCCTGGCCAATCAGCGTTTATTTAAAACATGATTGACAAAATACAGACAATTATCCTGCACCATTGGTTTCCGCAATTGTGTAGTTATAACACATTTTTTTTAAAAGTATGTGTTATGGCACAGAACAGGAGTACAGATATATAAAGCACTATGAGTTATTAAGAGGGAAAATAATTCTTTGGATTAACTTTCCTCTAATATTAGCACAGGGTTCACTCATTTGAGGCAAAATACCTTTGGGTGGTTTTTATGTGCACTCCACTGTGTGGAGGTGAGAAGAAGCAATGCAGATAATCCCTCTGAAGTAGGAAAAGGAGGCCTAGAAAACAGAGTTCCCATCTCCTGGTTCCCTTTCATCCATCCACTCAAAACTGCCTGGGCATATACATTGTATCAATCAGTGGATGGAGTTGCAGGAGATTGTAAAGATGGGTAAGAGAGGTTCCCAGCCAGTTCTGATCAGAGGATGCTGGAGACCAGCCTAGGGGTGTTCATGAGGGTCAGACTGGCACCAGCACCACAAGACGGTATTCCCAGAACACACCTAAACCACGCCCAGGCATGCCTTGAACTTCACTTGCCTTGGTATTCTCTCTGTGATTAGCTTTGAGGATAGATCTTTCTACAGGTCTGCTTTGGCTATGTAGTCAGACCTAGTAAATTCTGTAACAGTTCTTGACTCCTAACTCTGCCAACTTCTCATTGTGCCTTTAGCTCTGGTGTTGAGTTTAGGTATCTTTTGGGGAGGGGGCAGCTTCAAGACAGGGTTTCTCTGTACAATAGTCCTGGCAGTCCTAGAACTAGCTCTGTAGACCAGGCTGGCCTCGAACTCCTGAAGATCCACCTGACTTTATCCCCCGAGTGCTGTGATTAAAGGTGTGTGCCACCACTGCCTGGCGAGTTTAGGTATCTTGTGCCATACATCTCTGGGCCTCATTGTACTGTGTGGTAAGTGCTGTTATAGCTAGAGGAAGCTCCACACATGGCTAGTATGGCAGGTACTTTTCTTGGCTGTCATCTGCAGTTGATTAGCCACGTCTGCCTGTGGCATGCTTTGTGAAGCTGGTGCCGGGGGAAGGGTGCAATGAATCCACACTGTGCTCTACTGAGCTCTTATGAGGCAGCAGTAGTTTTCTTTACCCCTGACCACCTGTCTATCATCAAAGTCAAACTGTGTAAATTGAATGAGCTTCCAGGGATCAAATATAGGACTTTGTACTTAAGAAAGGAATAATAATTCACAGTTCTCCCCATCATGGCTAAGATTGGACCTCTCTTTACCTAGCAGTGAAACAAAGTGACCTTGCCATTATGACTGGAAACACAGTGGGCCTCCCATGCTTTCCATCACAATTAGCCTCCTGGAGATTTTGCCTTCCAGCGTGAGTGGGGTGAGGCCTTGTCTGCCTTGTTTACTTTTCTTCCAGGAGCCTGGAGAGAAAGTAGCAAGAGAAGTCTTAAGGCCTCCTTCCAGAAGAACACTTAATTAGAACACTCCAGCAGCGTCCCTAAGATGTGGTTTTGAGCTATGAACTCCTCAGACAGTGAGTTAATGATGAGGGAGAAATTTCTGCCTTTTCAATGGGGCCGGTCCAAGAATACATCAGCAGGGTTTGATTGAAGAAGTCAACCTCTTCGGGTCAGGTCATCATAGTGTAATGACTTACAGTGAATTCTGGGTGGACCAGATGATCCGGAGCTCAAGCAGAACCTCAGCAATAGTAAACCTGCCTTGGGGAGTCACGGAGCATTTTACAGCTCACAGTGAACGTTTTTGTATTATCTCATTTGAGCAGCGGAAACCCTAGACATAAGACATTACTCTTCTCATTTCAAGGGAGAAACACTCCAGAAAAGCTTCAATGATTTTCCGATCGCTATATACTCACTTGGTGACTAACCATGACTTAGCCCTCAAGCCATCTGCCTTAAAAGGGCCGATTTACTTGATGTATATTCCTGGCCAAAGAGAAACATTTTTTTTTGATTGCTAAGTCTCTAAAATTGTATGTAAGGGGGTAAACCTGGTAGAGATACTGACTGTTGAGGAAGAGGAAGAACAAATGAAGTTCTGAACTTTTGGAAACATTACCCTGAATTCTAACCTGTTCTTTGGGTATTTTATGAAGTGTCATGATTAATGCATCTTGGATGGCTATACTGCAGATTGCCTCAGTGTGGGAGGAGAGATAAAGTGGGGTTTATCTCCTCATCCAATCTGGAGGCTCTAGACTGCTTTCCTTGGGATTTATGCCTTAACTGTATCATGGGCAGTCACTGTGGCCCCTGAGGAGCCAAGTGTCATCATACAACAGCATGATTTGTGCTTTCCATATAAAAGACTGGCAGATTTAAAGATAGTAAGAAAATAAAACTTTAGTTTTAAAGAACCTTACATATTGGTGCTACACATAGTTATTATATAAGGTACCAAAAATTTATACATAATTCTTTGACGCAAGGAAAACATTGAAATGTAAATTTAGGCTAAGTAATTTGTTTCTGTGTTCTAGGGTATAAATTATTGACACAGATAACAGATTAGATGTTAAAAATAATAAATCAGTTGTTTAAAGAATGCTTCCCAATGACTAATACTGAACAAGGCATTCCTTATATGCAGGAGTATAGGTGAACCATACTACATTTACTTCTTTGAAGAAGTTAAAATGAGACTGTGCTGTAAGAATTTAGTATCAGTCAGTAGAAATAATGAACATAGGCCAGGTTCCTCAAAAGCATCGACACTGGAGGATGTGGTAGGGACAGAGCTATGAGGACAGCTCTGTTCCTTTTAGGATGTTTAATGGCATCTTTAGGGGCCAACCATAGCTAGAACCTTTGAGATAACTTTACTCCCTAACTCCACTTGTTCTGGAGTCATTTCACTAAGAAATCTTTTAATTATCAATTGCTCTCCAAGTAACTTTTCTACAAAAGGGGCCTTGCTGCTCCAGAGATGCAAATGAACATCTGGTCTACCTGGAAGCAATATCTGTTGGTAGGGATGACTAGATAATGCATGTTATCTTTCATTCTCTGTGAGCTTGAGATAAGTCATTATAGTCTAGTATATTCTAGGGTCTTGGTGAGACTGAACAGTGAAGCATTCACAATTTAACAAAAGATATTAAAACATAGATTTGGAACCTCTAGGAAATTTCTGCCTTTTTGCCTTCTGATTCTTGTTTTTTATGATAGTCCATGTGTTTTGTAATAACCCACTGTGTAGTGGGCTAAATCAGCAGTCATTTTGCTGCTCACAGTTCTACAGGTCAGAAATTCTGGCGGGACTCAATGAGTGCACAGAGTGTTGCTGGGGTTACTCGTATGTGACTTTCATGCCTAAAACCAGGTGCCTGCCAGGAAGCTGGGGTGACTCAGTGATCCTCCACTTGGCCTCTTTCTCCTGCACAACACTCTAGATGTCTTCTACTGAATGAAAGTCTCTAAGAGCACAAAAATAAAGACATTTTTATATCTCTTAAGGTTTAGTATTATGATTTAGTGAGGAGTGAAACATACTCTAAATCTTTATGAAAAAGAAAGTATGTTAGATGGGCTGGGAAGATGGCTCAGTTGGTAAAGTCTTTGCCATGGAAGTATGAAAACCTCAGTTTGGATATCCAGCACCCACATAAGTAACCCAGGCTGAGCTTAACCTCTTAGAAATCCTGTTGCTTCAGTTTTCTGAGTGCTGGGATTGTAGTTTGAGATACATTGTCTGCCTACTCCAAGTTTCTTAAGAGTGGAAAATGGGCTAGATCTGCTCTTCTAAAAACAATCCATTTTTTAAAATAAAAAACATGAAAGATGTTTCAAAGGGTAAAGCTCAGAAAGCATTCAAGAGCTAAGGAAAACAATACATTTGGGAACCAGATGTGGGATTCCCTCTGTATGCTGTGAATACCATTGGTTAATAAAGAGCTGTTTTGGGCCTGTGACAGGGCAAAAGAATAGAGCTGAGGGGTGGGGGAGGGGAACTAAACTGAATGCTGGGAGAAGGAAGCTGGAGTCAGGGAGAAGTTATGGAGTCTCCGCCAGAGACAGACATGCTGAAATCTTGCTAGTAGACCACGAACCTCACGATAAAATATAAAATAATGGAGATGTGTTAATTCTAGATGTAAACAATAGGCTTAAGTAATTGGCCAAGTAGTGATTTAATTAATACAGTTTCTGTGTGATTATTTCAGGAGTCTGGGCAGCCAGGAAACAAACAAGCAGCCTTCTTACAACAAATTGGTACCCCAACATGGTCAACTATATCCACATAAAACCTGAGAGGGCTTGAAAAGGAATTCTAGACACTAAAAAATACAAAGTTCAGCCACATTTTTTCCCCAAATGTGCTTTGCTTGCTGGTGGCATGCTATGGCTCCTTTAAGAGAGGTCTTTCTGATTCAGTGGTAGCAGATAAACAGCCATGGAGTATGGAAATGGTGGCTTCCTGGATATGGGCCGTGCAGCTAGCATGAACTCTGACTCTTTCGGAAAGTCGAGTATTTAAATGGGGTTTGTGAGCAGAGTGCTACAACTTGCTTAATGGCAACATAAACCTGCTGTGTGTCTGAAAATGGGGCTGTGAGCATGGCTTGTGCTAAACAGACCTCTGCCCCACCATGTTGGACTGGGTGGAGCCAAAAGACAAAGCAGCCTTAGTTGCTGCTTAGCATTTTAAGAAGTGTTCCTGTACAGAAAAGAACTACAGATACACAATAGGACAGATTCAGACATAAAAGAACTCTAAATGAGTCACAGTGTGTTTAAAAAATGTATGTAGGCTTGGGAGAAAGAGAAAAAAATGTATAGAGAGTTATAAAAAGAAGTAAATGGTTTTTTAGAAAATAGAACAAAATCTTTAAAGAGACAGAGGTCAGACAGTCATAGAATTAAAGGAGTAAAGATAATAAAATAAACATGAAAAATTAATAGATTTAAAACAAATAAGCCACGTAAAGATGGAAAATACACAGAAAGTCTGCATTATGTATATTATTGTGTTTTCTTTGAATTTTTTTGACTGTGAATGAACTAGCAATAGGCTTAAGTAATTGGCCAAGCAGTGATTTAATTAATACAGTTTCTGTGTGATTATTTCGGGAGTCTGGACAGCCGGGAAATGAACAAGCAGCCTTCTTACAACAGGAACCATTTCCAGAAATTAGGAAAGGACTAAATCAAGTAATATTATTTGACTCAGGAGCAAGGGGAACTGAAAACATATGCCAGGATTTCAGGCTCATCTGAGATCAGTGATGGCTATGGGTTCTCCAACAGTTCCCTTTTCTTGTAGCCATGCTTTCCCCTAATATTTTGAAAAAGCACCTCTAAATCTGCAATGTCAAAGCAGGACTTTGGCCATTCCACTGTTGAAATAGTATCATAAATATCAGATAAGCACAAAGATGTTAAGGGATACCCTTAATGTCACTGACATAATGATGGACACTGACAAGACAAAATGTCAGACTTACAGCTGACACTAGGCTCAGACAGGCCTGGAAGCCAGAAGTACATACTGGCAAGTTGAGATTGCACCTCTACCCTCCATCGGGTCAAATCATGGAGATTCTGGAGGATTCACTGCTAGTCCGCCATCATCCTCTTCCACTCCAGCTAATGCCCTCTGTTCTGATTGCAATTATTGGTGTCCTGTCTATTTCTCTTTGCAGGAAGTTGTTGAGGTCTTCATCTCACAGTGAAAAATATAAAACCATCAAGTGTCTCCTGGCTTTGGGAAAGGTCACCATTACAGCTCTGTGTTTACAAATGAATTTTCAATGAGTCTTAGCCTCTGTAATTTCTTGTAAGAAACCAACTATGAGATTCTGGGACCAGGTCACTGAAAGCCAGAAATGTTTCTGGTTATACATGATGGTATTTATTCTGTGGCAAGAGAAGGGGTAAAAGGGTGATGTGAAGGTACCCAGACTTGCCATAGGATTGAAGAAGTAGCTGTGTTGAGTGGTCAGTTGATTTTATATTGGTACAGAGTCTAAAGTGAGCTCCTACCTATAAGATTGGAAATCTGTATTGTAAAGAGTGTTGCAAATACACAACCTTGATATAGATTAAACCTTTCAAAGACTATAAGACATGGCATTTAAAATGTTTAAGAAATTAGAACCTTTCATGACAGTGAGACACATCTGATCCTGGCAGTACCAATTACTTCAAGAGGAAAATG
>PVIU01025759.1:0-23117 GCA_004026605.1 Ondatra zibethicus | reverse complement strand
GGCACACCATCTCAATGGGTGGACAAATCCCTTGCGGTTCTGACTTCTGTGTTCATCTTCTCCCTCCTTCTGCTCTTCAACTGGGCCTTGGGAGCTCAGTCCAGTGTTCCAACGTGGGTCTCTGTCTCTATCTCCATCCATCGCCGGATGAAGATTCTTCTGCTCTTCGACTGGACCTTGGGAGCTCAATCCATTGCTCTGGTGAAGCCAATGATAATGGCACTGGGATTTGATTCTACTGCATGTAATGGCTTTTTGGGATCCTAGTCAGTTTGGATTCACACCTTCCTAGGCCTGGATGGAGGCGAGAGGGCCTTGGGCTTCCCACAGGGCAGGGTAACCTGCCCTCTCTTAGGACTGGAGAGGAAAAGGGGAGGGGGAGTGGGGAAGCGGGAGGGAAATGGGAGGAGCGGAGGAGGTGGAAATTTTGAATGGTACTATTTATAATGCAATAATAAAAAATTAAATGTGGAAAAAAATAAAATAAAATAAAAGACAAGGAAGCCAAGGGGGCAATCCTCCCTATCTAAAAACTTTTTTAAAGGAACTCCAATTAATGGGCATGAAACCTGAGGCAGGAGACTCATCTGTGTAGAGTTCCAGTGCCCCCTCCAGAAATTTCTTTCTCTTTTTACTTTTTAAAAAATATTTGCTTATTTTATTTTATGTACCAGTGTTGTGCCTACATGTATGTGTGTACACCACATGCATGTCCCATACCTGTGGAGGTCAGAAGAGGGAGGGGTCCTGGAAATGACTGCGTCACTAGGTGGATGATGGGACCTGAACCTGGATCCTTTGCAATAGCAGCCAGTGTTCTAACCCTTGCATCATTCCTCCAGCCCCTCCTTTTTCTTCCTTTTTTATTCATTTAAAAAAAATTTCAGAGCTGCAGTTAACCAAAAGGGAGCGATACTGCTCATCCCGAGAACAGAGCAGTCCACGCTGCTCATCCTGGGAGCAGAATTCTGCTCTGTCTGCCCAGGAGGTACTGTAAGAAATTACTTCCCAGAAAAACACAGAGGGGTTCATGTGCTATAGCTCAGATCTGGAACATCTCCAAAGCCCCAGATATTAAAGGTTTGGTCTCTACTGTGAGGTGGTGAAGTTCTGAAGATATATAGTCAACAGGGATATTTAAGGCCACCCAGGCATGCCCTCTAAAGGGAGATGGGGCCTAGACCAGTGGTTCTCAACATATGGGTCAACCTCTTTGGAGGTCAAACAACCCATTTCACAGGGGTTGCCTAAGAGTATCTGCATATCAGATATTTATATTGCTATTCATAACAGTAGAAAATTACAGTTATGAAGTAGCAATGGAAACAATTTTATGGTTGGGGGTCAGCACAGCATGAGGAACTGTATTAAAGGGTCGCAGCATTAGGAAAGTTGAGAACCACTGCCCTAAACTTTTTTCAACTAACCATGTAGTGAAACCTCCAAAACCATGAGCCCAAATAACTTTTCCTCCAGACACTGGCTGTTTCCAGTTATTCTGTTATAGGATGGGAAGCTGGCCAACACTTAGGACATCTCACCCATTCCACCTCTACCTACCTGCCCCTCTGAGGCCAGGGGCATCTCACTATCACGTCACAGGATAGCCCAGTGCAAACAAAAGGAGTCCATACCCGATCTCTGCCTAGGTAACACAGTCAAAAGCACCAGGAAGTACTACTGTTCTGCCCACAGCCTTCCTCCACAGGGAAATGCAGATCTCATGAGAAACATGAGAAGAAAAACCTAGGAATGGTGACAGGCAGGACACATCCTCCCTGCCCTTCTGTGAATTTCCATGGTATTCTCAGCTGTGTGAGCTGCCAGCCTTCCCCTTACCTCTCAGCCCACCCCGACCCCATGCAACCCTCATTAAACTAGCCAGCATCCCATCATTACCAAGTGAGGAATTAGACTGAACTGGTCTTGGACTTGAACGTCACAGTAAGAGGCTGACTGCTGGCCATACCACATGGTGATGTTCCCTCTAAACAGAGGCCCTGCCCACCCCTCCTTCCTGATTGCCCTTCCAGCTACCTAAGCAATTTCTTCAGGTTATCCTGACCACCCTCACCTCACCTGAGCTAAGGGCTGGACCTGCACTGTTACAGGCCTGGTGTGCACTCCCATTCACCATGGGTGTTTATGGTGATGGCAACTACTCCAAGCATCACCAGCTCTCAGACGCTCAGAAGACATGGGCAACTCTTAGAAGATGTGGATGCACAAACTATTTAACACCGCTCCTGCAGACCTGGGGGACGGTGAAGACTCACTCATCCAGTACTATGACTTATTCTTTCCCTAACAAGTGAAGAGAGGTTTCCCTGACCACCTCACTTGAAACAGCCTTTTCCCACAATGCTGTGCCCCCTCCTACCCCCTCCTACACCACTTCGCCATGTCAGACAATCACTTGCTTATCTTGCTCTTGCACATCCATATTCCTAGGAGCAGGAGTCTTACCTGCCCAGACTTATCAGCATACACTGGGCTCAAAGGACTTCTATACACAAGTTAGCAGGCTCAGTGGTTGGCTGGAAAATGGGGTGAGTAGATGGAAGGAAGGAACTTCCCGAAAGAAGCCTAAGAATATCCCTATGCCACTAGCATTGTCTGGCCTTGTAGTACCACCTAAGGTTTTGGGCAACACCAAGATATTAATGACAGCAGCACCTAACAATGAGGAAGCAGAGGTTTTGGTTGGCCATTTCTTAGCTTGGCTCAGTTCAGGGGAGAAAACTTACCCTTTAAATAACATGGACAAACTCACTTTCTAGAAGTTTTTACAAAAGGTTAAGCCTTCTTTTTCTTTTTGAAGGAATGAGTCTATTTCACTTTTTTATGGGTTCTATCAAAGTTATATATAGATTTTTCACTACATCACAGAGCTTGGGTCATCATTCTCACCTTGTGGATCAATATCTTTGTCATTAAACAACAAAAGTTCCAGCCCCCAAGGAAACAGCAATCTAGTAACACACCACCCTCCTTCTTATAGGCCCCAGGGCTTGGGGAGCTGGGTGCTGTTCTTGGCCACACAGCCTTGACACCCACATCCTGGTCCTGGCCACTCCTCTAGTTCCTCCATCGCTCTAGCCCCTCCCTCTTCTCTGGCCAGGACCCTACTGCATCCTCACATCTATACCTGGCTGGTCTCAACTCAGCATTACAGACAGGACATGAACCACTTCCCCCAGAGCCTCCCAAAATCACTTCACTACTCTCCAAAGGCAAGGCACCCTCTCCTCCTGCAACACCTTCTGCACAGCTCCTCTGTGGGACTGATAAAAACAACCAGAGTGTGGCCAGTCAGTAAAGTGCCTGCTGAGTAAGCCTGAGGACCTCAGTTCTGCCCTCCTGCACTCATGTGAAAGAGGGGTGTGTGATGCATCTCTATCTAGCACTGAGAGAGGAGACACAGGAATCCCCAGGGCTCACTGACAAGCCAGTTTCATCAGGCAAGAGTGAGCTCTGGGTTCAGGAAGAGACATTGTCTCAAAATACTAGGTTAGAGAACGACATGTTTACATATGAAAATGTGTGTCTGTATACACATGTGCATACACTCACACACGAAATGATAACAGGAGTCACAACCGTAGTGGCTACATCAGTAAGTATGGAACACAGACAAGTGTGCAGCTAATTGAATGTCATATGGCATCATTTTGTTAATTTCTTCAAGCCTCATAACCATAATCCTCCATAAACATTTTGCCCCATTCCACAGAAACAAACTATGGCTCAGAAATGCTAACCTTTCAGAGAGAAAAATAGTGACTTGGACAAGCTGAGATGTGAACTCGGAAGTAACTGATTCCAGATCAGGTGTATCTGATTCCAGGGCCACTGTGGCTCAGTCCCTGTGTTCCTAACGGCAGCTGATACCAGCTGATGCATGCTAGCTGATGTGCCTCCCAGAACTACAGTCACTACTGCTATTATAATCATTAACATTATTTTGTTTTCTTAAGACATAGCTCACTAGGTAGCTGGTTGGCCTAGAACTGCTGTTCAGCCCACAGCTGGTTGTGAATTTACAGACTCCCTGCCTCAGGCTCCTGGGTGCTGTGATAGGCAAGGGCCTTTACACCAGGCCCACAGCTATTATTCCACATGTCAAAGTGACCCTGAAAGGTAAGTGACATTGTTCCAATTGTGCAAAAGAATAAACTAAAGCACAACTCGATATGTAAAGGTGTTTGCTGCCAAATCTAAGGATCTGAGTTCAAGCTCTGGGACCCACACAGTGGAAAGAGTGAACTAACTCACACTCCTTTGACCTCCATATACATACCATGGTACACACTGCACACACAGGAATAAATAAGTGCAATAATTTTTAAAATAAATTACCAATTGTGACAGGATTGAAATTTGTGGTTTTTCTTCTCCAGAACTCTTTGCACTTTCTAAAATATCACATGGTAGCCAAGTCCCCTAAACACAAATCTATTTCTAAGAAGAAAAAAAAAGCAGACATGAAAGTCATTATGGCTCCCAAAAATGTTCATGATGATAAGTAAATAAGGAAAACTGCATGCTGGATAAAATGAACAAGAAGTTCTATTTCATCACTCCAGTGCCTTATACATAGCTGGAAATGGTGACTGGACATGAGGCGCAGAACAATGAGATGATTTCTAGGTTAAGGAGGGTGCAGATTTTCACAAATGAGGGAAAACCATCTAAGCAGGAGACTGCAGAGAAAACTGTGGGAGACATTCATTGCAACTGTGCCTTCATGGGGAGCTGAGTTATTTCCTTTCTCTTCCAGCTCCTATATGACAAGCATGCACTAGTTTTTACATTTTTAATGTTGTCTCGCCTTGCCTCCTCTCCCCTCCCCTTCCCTTCCCTCCCCGCATCTCCTTTCCCTTCCTTTATTCTTCTTTTTTAGAAATAGCCTGTTGTAGGAATGGCTCCACCCTAGCTGATTTCCACGCTGGGGACGGGCACTGCTGTGGACTGATTTAAGTTAATCCAAGACTGTCAAATGTCCAAATTATCTCCACTGATTTTTTTTAGGTGAATAATTTCATTTTATATTAAACTTATTTGCAGCTCAAAACTTTGTTTTGATTACTTGTTTGGTGAAGTGGTAATGCTACAAATGTCTAGGAATCACATTTGCATGATGGTTGATGAGAAAGCGAGTTAGCCTTGTGGGAGAAAGAGAAAAAACCTGAACATTCAACAGCGCATATTAAATCTGAGGCCCACTGCTCCACTCACATCCACACCCTACCCACATGCATGCCTGCATCTCGACAAGCAGAAGGCCCACTTGGCAGGGAACTGCTGCAGGAGCCACAACGTGGTTAACAGCTGGACTAGAGCTGACACGTTGCCAAATGCCTGATTTACTGAGCCACTGCTATGGGACTTGCCCTCAGATTGAGGGCTCCCTCCAGGGCCTCCCCAGCCATGAGGTCACTTTCAGGAGGACACATGGGGCTGTATGTTAGAAGCCAGAGCAGATTCTCTTGATGTTTGAAAATCAGCAAGCCCTGGAGGACCTCCTCACCCTCCTTCACTGTTAATGGGTCTGCCTTTCCTCATTGTGGGAACGGACTACTCCTTGCATTTCCATTCATAATGGAGCAGATACAACAAGTCAAGCTTTGCCAAGGTCCTGCTTAATTTACCACCATGATCAGAGAACTCTTGCAGCAAAGGTATTCTCGACTTTTTTTTAAAACTTTTTTATTCTTTTTTTTTTAAAGAAAACAATCTTTTTTCATTATACATACCAATCCAAGTTCCCACTCCCTCCCCTCCTCCCTTTCCCTCCACATACCCTCCCACCCAACCTTATCCAGTCCTCAAAGACGGTAAGGCACATTGCTTTGGGAGAAGGTCCAAAGCCCTCCCTACTATATATAAGCTGAGTAAAGTATCATCCAAAGAGAATAGGTTCCCAAAAAGCCAATACAAGCAGTAGGGATAAATTCTGGTGCCACTGCCGGTGACTCCCCCCTCCCCGAGTCTGCCCCAACCATGCAAATGTCAACAACATTCAGAGGGACTAGTTTGGTCCTATGCTTGTTCCTTTCCAGTCCGGCTGGAGTTGGTGAGCTCCAATTAGCTCAGGTAAGCTGTTTCAGTGGGTGTACGCATCATGGTCTTGACCTCTTTGCTCATATTCTCATTCCTCCCACTCTTCAACTGGACTTTGGGAGCTCAGTCCAGTGCTCCCATGCAGGTCTCTGTCTCTGTTTGCATCAGTTGCTAGATGAAGGTTCTATGGTGACATTTAAGATATTCATCAGTCTGACTACAGGGCAAGTCAAGATCAGGCCCCCTCTCCTCTATTGCTGGGGTCATCCTTGTAGATTTCTGGGAATTTCTCTAGAGCCAGGTTTCTTGCTAACCCGATAATGGCTCCCTCAAGCAAGATATCTCTTTCCTTGCTCTCATCTCTGTGCTAGTACCAAGCTGTTTTCATTACTGTAGCTCTGTAATAGAGCTTGATGTCAGGAATGGTGATGCCTCTGAAAGTTCCTTTATTATACAGGATTGTTTGGGCCATCCTGGGTTTTTTTGTGTTTCCATTTGAAGCTGATTATTGTTCTTTTCAAGGTCAGTGAGGAATTGTGTTGGGATTTTGATGAGGATTGCATTGAATCTATAGATTGCTTTTGGTCAACTTTTTTTTAAAAAAAATAATTAATTAAAGCTATGAAATTAGTTAATTGATTTTGAGACAAAGTCTCATTCTTTAGCCCATGCTGGTCTGAAATTTACTGTGTAGCTCAGACTGGCCTTGAGTTCATGGCCATCCTCCTGTGTGAGTGTCAGCCTCAGTGCTGGGATCATTCTGAGCTTCTTATTATTTTGTTCTCTTTATTATTATTTGGAAAATAACATAATTATATTATAATATATAATATATTATTATAAAATATAATGTATAATATGAAGTAATAATTATGATATAATATAATAATATAAATTCTTTATTATTATTATAGAAGCAAAAAAAGTAACTGCTCTGAGGGTAAAGTAAGAAAATACAGTTGAGTTTAAATAAAAAAGTGGGGGAACCCCACACACACAAAATCTCACCAGACGAAATCTGATGGTTATCATCAATTGTAAACTTAAATATCATACAGCATTTTAAAGCCTGTTTGGCTTCTAATGTTTAAAAGAAAGAGGTTTTAACATTCAAACCCAGGCTGTTATTTAAATGATTGACTTGGGCAATTGAAGTCCTGTGTGGTAACAGCTGGCTACCTTGAGAAGACAAACTGAGTCTCCTTCCACCTGAGCTATGCAGAAAGCCAGATTTTTCCATTTAATTTCCTATGCTTCTATAAACATTTTTTTTAACTTTTGAAAAAATGGGAGTAGACTATAAATTCTCCAGCTGATTTTTTTCTGTTTTGGCATCTATAATAAATAACTTTGCAAGCTAGTGTGTGAGATCTATAACTCAGTCTCCTATGATGTTTTTAGAGTGAGTATTGCTTGTTGAGACAGATTAGATTAGATTTCATGGGTGGCTCAGATCCTCTTCTGCAGACCCCTCCCCTAGGGAGGGCCAGGCTTCCTGGCACATTATCACAACTCTGCTGAGTTCTATCAAGGGTGGTATTCTGAGCAGAGGCTTCCAATGCCAAAGCACGTCTTGGCCAATGTCTCTTCTCCCTTCACCATGACAGCAGCATGCCCTAGCTGAGGACTTCCCCTTCGCTCAAAACTGCTGGCAGAGAGATCCTGTGACACACATAGGTAACCCTCGAAGGTAGAGCCAGAATAGGAAACAGACATGTAACAAAAGTACTATAAGCTGGGAGGATCTGGGGGTTGCTTGTTATAACAGCAGAACTCAGTCCAAAGGAATGGATTACTCAAGAATTAAAATAAGAAACAACTAGAAAATTGTAATAGGTCTCTAGTTTGTGCCAAAGATTAGCCCTAAGGTCTTGACCTCTTCCCTGAGCCTCACCAGCCTACTGCACTAGCTGCAGAGAAAGCGTAGCTTGGTTAAGGGTGGGCTTCTCAAGCTCTCTATTTGCAGCACTTATTTGTCCAAGAATTTTCTACATGGCCCCAAAAATAAAGGTGCATAACACAGGCTTATAAATTAAACATTTACTGGCAAGAAATAATCTTAAAACCTATTTTAAAACATTTATTCTTCAGTATACATGAAATTTTCCCATTTGTGAAAGATGAACTCAAACTTGCATGCTAATGAGAAGGATGTGCTGTCTGTGCTTATATAAAGCATGAACTCCTGGCTGAATGGTCAGCAGAGCGAGACCTAGAATGTCTTCAACATTCTTCAGAGTGACCAAATATTTAGATATTATAATAATCAAATTTAACTTTCTAACACAGCACAATTCAAAGAGAGAATTGATACTTCCTGAGGACTTTAGGAGGGTCCTTCTGTCTTTCTGGATGAAGACCTTATGCTTCTGTGAGTGCTGAAAACCTTCCATGTGCCACGAAAGCGCCGTCCTTCAGAGCATAAGACAGTCTTGAACCTGATAATGTGTTCTATACAGCAACTAGTGTGTGTGGCATAATGATACACACAGTGCAAACACACATACTGTATGTTCAAAGCCAAGACACAGGAGATTGTGCATGCAACAGGCAGTTTTGCCAGAAATACATTGGACTCATTACATGTTTGATTCTGAATTAATTTGCAGTCATTATGATGTTCAAAACTACTTTCCTGTTGCCAAGTTTCTCATGACTCCAAGACTCAGCTCTGTGACCCCTCCATATGGGTCATGGTCCACAGTTTGAGAAACTGGGTTCTAGACAGATGCAAGCACCTTGGTAGGATTTGGTCTTGTTTATCTTTATCTCTGGCTGCTTTCTGTCAGTACTGTCCAGGAGATTCATCCATAGATACAGACCTTCAATCCCTTGCTGTCCAGTGCTCCTCTGGATGAATGGACAACTCATGCATCAATTCCTCTACAGACATGCTTGTCACGATTGCTATTTTGCTTTATTATGTGGTTGATTCAGTTTTCCTTTCACTAAATCTCACTCTTTAGTAACAAGAACTTAGTCTACCCTTCTCCTTGCTGCAGTACAACCCTTAGCATGGTGTCTGATCCTGAACAGAGAGGAAAAGACATTGTAACATGGCCCAAAGGTGGAACCTCCTCCCAAACACAAAGTCTGTTTCATGAACAAGTTAAATCACTTCCAAACCCCTTCTTGCAGTAATCTACAAGTTTCCCTGTACATTTAATCTTTAATGCAGCCACTAGATTCTTAAACAATTCCTGCTTTGTAATGCCAACCAAGATATTTAGATGTTATGAGTCATGTGTGCAGGCACTTGACGTCTATGGGCCCATCCCAGAAGACTGCTTACTAAGATTCTAGATGCCTGGGGAACTCCCCACTTCCTACATCAGAAAACTGTCATCTTTGTGCTATCACCAAATTCAAGAGAGAAAACTTTTCTATTCAATTAAATTATCACATTCAATTTCTTTGAAAAATACGCACTTGAAGAGAATAAGAGAAACAGCTGCAACAAAAACCAAAGTCTTGTGCAAAACAGAGTAGGAAAACTGTTCCTGGGAGATCTCACAGCCCAGGGCTACCAGAATGACCCCACATTCCACCCTTGGCATCTGAAGAAAATGGGCAAAAGGAAGGCACTATTGCAACAGGAGAGCAGATGTGGCTGCTGGCTGCCTAGAAATACAATGTTATCTTTTCAAAACTGAATATTTCCCATCATGCAGCTAAGCTGCAACGTGGACACATTCAACCCAAGTTTCACCTGTACATGTCTGCCCATCCATTCATTTAATAAATATTTTACATGAACTGATCAAGGCCCTAAGGAGGGGGGCGAAACCAGTGCTTACAAAGCAGTCAGAGACACTAACAGTTAGCAATCGCATAAGCAAATCAAACAAGTCAGAAAGTGACAATCACTATAAAAAGCATAAAACAAGAATGCACTGTAGAAAGCAAGAGGATAGGAGGTGACTTCAGGTGGAGGTGATGAGGACAACTTTTCAAACTGAGAAGTGTTTGGGAATACAAAGTCCAAGAAGAAAGACTAGAAGAGAGCCAAAGAGAGAATAAACACTAAGATTCCAAAAGAAGTCTGCAAACTAAATAGGATTATTAGTACCCTGGACTCTGCCAGACCCTAGAGAAACAGCTGCCATGTATACAAAATTTCCTTGCAGCAGTGAAGCTTCCCAAACTTTTCATGATATAGTTTCTTTAACAGGGTCTGGGCGTGTGGCCTCCTTCCACTTCTGAAGCTGTGATCAGAATTTTCTTATCAGAGCTGGCAAGATGACCCAATGATTAAAAGTATTCATTCCTCAAGTCCGATGACTGGAGTTAGAACCCTAGGACCCATGGTAGTGAAGAACAGAGATTACACAGCTGTCCTTTGGCTTCCACAGGTGTCCTAGCATACATCCTCTCACAACACATCACACAAACATGAGAAAAATAAAAACAAATGAAGACTTTCTTCTCAATCTTCTTGGAATTCAAGTAAATGAAGTACAAAGATGACTTGGCATAATATTTGGCACATAAAAGCACCTAGAAAATGCCACAGGTGCAACTACTGTCATTGTCATCATTATCATCCTACTATCATCAACCATCATCATCACCATCAACCATCATCAATCATCAACCACCGTCATCAACCATCACCCCTGTCAACCATCACCACCATGATCATTCATTATTAGCCATCACGAACCATTATAATCATCAATTACTATCATCAACCACCATTATCATCATCAACCATCACTATCATCAATCATTATCAATCATCACTATTACTATCATTATTAGTCATCACCATTAACTAGCACTGTCATCGACCACAATAATCATCAACCAACACCATCATCACCTATGACCACCATCACCAACAGTCATCATCCCCAAGCATAATCACCATGGCTAACCACCATTATCATTACCAACCAACGTAAATCATTAATGCCATCACCAACATCATCATTAGCACATTCCTTTTCCTTTGTTTGGGAGCTTAGTTCAGAAGGAAGTGGCAGGCTGGAGAGATGACTGGTAAAGTGCTCACCTTCCAAGTGTGAGAACCTGAGTTTGGATCTCCACAACCCACACAAAAAGTCAGGCATGGCAGTGTGCAACTGCAGTTCAACCGCTGGTAAGATGGGAGGCAGACTGGCAGACTGGTAGACCCAAGTTTACTGGGCAGCTTGGTGATGTTCCAGGTCAATGACAGACCTTGTCTCAAACACACACACACAAAGTGGGAGGTTCCTCAGGAGTAACCCTAAGGTTATCTTCTTACCTTCACATGCATATGACATTATGAAGACATACCTGAACACATGTGAACCCCCCCCCATACCACCACACACAAACACACAGAAAGAGGCAGGGTTCTTCTCCTAGAATTAGAAGGGCAGGTACACCCAGATCCTCAGTTTAACTCTGGTACTCACTACTGTGGGACCTGAGAAATACATCTAACCAACTTTCTCATACACAAAAATACTTGCTCTCATAGAGTGATGGTGAAGAACATGACTTTTATATATGAAAGGCTTAATAAACAGCACTGGCCTTATCCACATTTCCCCTGTCCTTCCTTAATAAATAGATTACTGCAAAAGTGGGTAGAGAAGAGGTGGATTTGGTGACACAATTCTGTCACCTTCCTACCAGGTGACTTCCTTTTGCTAACTCACATGCCTGCTTTACCTTTGGCTTCTTCTAATTGAGGTATTCAAAGTCTGTTTCTCCCCACACCTTCCCTGATCTGCACTTGCCCCACTGGCTGGGCCAGTAGCATTCAGAACCTAGAGCTGAGATCCCTTGTGCCCATCTCCTCTACCAGTCCTAGGCTGTAACCATCACACTATCCTCTGGGACTCCAATCACCACAGGATGCAATTTCCACAGCCTTGTCTCTCTGCCCTGGAAAACAGCTTCCACACGGCTGCCAAACCAAGCTGCCTCTCCTAGTTCTAGAAAGTGAAGCAGTCTGACATCCGCACACTGCTGGGAGGCCTGGCACGGAGCTTGTGATTCACAGTCTCTTGCGGGGAGGTTGCTGGCAGCACAAGGAGATAACCTCTCAAGGTTAGGCTTGAAATGCTTTTCTGTATCTGGGAGAGGGTGAGGCAGAGATGCAAAGCTCAGAGCAACAGCTCCACCTTCTCTGCTTCATTAGGAAACCAAGACTTCTTAAAGCCCAACTCCAAAAAACAAAATCAAAAATCCCCCAGGCCTCATGGTGTAAGCAGTGGCTCAGAGATGAACATTATGTGAAGGCCTTCCGAGGCTGGCACAAAGAAGGTCCAAAGACGGATCACGGAGAAGCTCCCCCAAGCCAGAAGGCATTTATTCACCACCACATGTGTCTATTGCTTCAAACCCAGAAATAAAATAATAATTGCCCCTGTGCCATAGGCCTCAGGGAAGCAATCACCACATAAACACAAGCCCAGGAGCTGACATCTGAACTGCCGCAGACTGCCTCAAGACTTCAGGACCAGCACTGGGCTGAGCGGCGGCGGCAGAGAAGCGTCAGCACGGTGGCACCTGCTTGGGGACTTCAGGATGCAGCTCTATTTAGCCCTTACTGGCAGGTAAATAAATCATAATGCAGACTTATCTGGACTGAAGCTAGGGCAGCCCTGGTTCTTAATTATTGACTGGAGAGGAGTGTGTGTGTGTACATGTGTAGGACAACCAATGCCTCAGCTGTTGCTCCATCTCCCTCCCATGCAGAATCTCCCACAGCCTATAACTGCTCAAGCTGGCTAGGCTGGCTGTCCAGCAAGCCCCAGGGCTGTATCTGTCTCCACCTCCCCAGCACTGGATCTAGAGCACACACCACATACCAGCATTTTTATATGGGTTCTGAGGATGGAACTCAGATCTTCAACACCTCCATTACCAACATTCTCATTACCAGCTGAGCATCTCTCCAGCCCCAGGAAAAGATATTTCTAAGACTTTTATGGTATGTTTACATAGACAACCCTGTGAGTGGAGAGTGACCCAAACAACAGCTACATCTCAGTGTGGAGCAGCTCTACTTGCTGGATTATCTCCATCCATGCAGAAGGCCCTCAGGTACTGTGCTAGATGCTCCCAACAATCCTAAGAAGACCTAGCATTAAAGGGGAGAACACTGTGAATCCACACTTAGGATGCTCACTGTGTGTCCCCAGGATCCAATACATGCCTAAGGAACAGAAGGAGTTTCCCTAACTTTATCTTCGACATGCCTAAAAGCTCCTGCTTAACCTGAATTCTCATGCCCACTTATCTAAGGTGCTGAGTCTGGGGCCTTGAGTATGCAAAGATGATCTTGGGAAACTCTGGTCTTGGCAGCTGATATGTGGGTCTCCCTGTTGTTGGGCTCCATGGAAACTAAACTTTGGTAACACTAGATAGGAAAATACTCAGGACAGGAAAGTCATTCCAGTCAGGGCAGGTCCTGTGACAAGTACTCAACAAAGTCTAAAGCATCAGTGAAAACAGTGGGCACCAGCAAGAACAGATGGGTATCTGGGAGTTGAAGAACGTGATAAAAAGCCTAAAGGAGAACTCTGATGGGGGCAGTTCATCAGGCATACAAGAATGGGAGAAGCATAATCCAGGGTATGACTTCAATAGAGACCTAGGTCTTGTTATAACACCTCATCCATCTACCAATCTAGCAAATGTGCAACAAGCTAGCCTGTGCTGGACACTGGCGTCAGTGGAAAATAGCTGGCACATAGCTGAACCTGAACACTGGCCATCTACACGAGCAATATCCTTGGAGGCTGCAGGTCCCAGCCCTCAGTTCCTCAGTCCAGAGCCATAGAAAAGTCAGACAAGAAACCTAAATTTAGTGGCTGTGCCGACAGTAGCTGGGCCACCTCAGCGCAGGCTGAGAGGCTGTGGGTGCTGTCCTTATTGCACTTCCCGCTCTAGCATGAGAGCAAGTCTTCACTCTTTAGTCTCGACTCTGCCAGCTACAGAGAGCCCAGGAAGAACTCCGTCTTCTCCCATGGAGCTGTGGCTACAGAGGACAAGTGTCCTGAATGTACCACACCCACACTGAGTCAGTGTCAGCCATGGGACAGGGGCCTTTTCTCCTGGGGCATCTCCCATGAGGGAACATTGGCCTGCAGTTGCCCATCAAGATCTACTAGAGCATGGCTGTGCAGTGGGCCAACTGACAGTCCTCAGCAGCTCCACAGACGACAGAAGTCTTGATGACATTGAATCCTTAGAAATTACCCTGCCACCCGGATCTTCCCCACTGGGCAAACTCTGAATATCATTTGAAAGCATTTCCTCTTCCCATCATCAATCCTAATCCCAAATTCCAGCTCCCCAAGTGTCTTGCTTAGGGTTTCTATTGCTGTGAGGTGATACCATGACCATGACAACTCTTATAAAGGAAAACATTTAAGTAAGGCGGTGGCTGATAGTTTCAGAGGTTCAGTCCTTTATCATCATGGTGGGACATGGTGGTGTGCAGGCAGACGTGGTACTGGAGCTGAGAATCCTACATCTTGATCCAAAGACAACAGGAAGTGAACTGAGACACTGGGTAGGGCCTGTACATATAGGAGACCTCAGTGACACACTTCCTCCAGCAAGGCCACACCCACTGTCACAAAGTCACACCTCCTAATAGTACTAAGGAAGCCTCTCCAAGGGGCCAACACAGGACAATGAACTTAAAGAACACACATTGCTTGCAGTAAGCTGCAGCTCCCAGACTGCAGGTCCGGGTCCACTATGACACTGCTTGGGTAGGAGTGCTGTCCTGCAGCCACAGACCTGTGAGCAGCATCTCTCCCTGGCCTCTCACTCTCCCTGTCCCCAACTCAAACTCCAGTCTAGTAAGGGAGACAACAGACAGGTTAGGCAGGTTTTTAAAGTACTGTCCCTGAGCAGGGCAGACTTCTGAGCTGATTGCACAGGAGTGCAAATCTCAGGAATAGCAATGATAGCAAGCACAGCAGGAAGCCCTACAAACATGGAAGACAGAGGCCATGCAGGTATCACACCCTGATTGTCCAAGACCATAACCAAATAGATCAATTCCCCTTCCCACTCTACTCTCAAAACAACTTCCTATAGCAACAAAACTCTGAGCTGACAAACACCATCTCCTGTGTACTGTGGCTTGAGACTCATTTGCTTTCCTGTCTGTGTCAGTCTGAGGAACCTCGATGTGTTTACAGCAGTGGTCCACAATGATGCTGAAAGAGACTTCTGTCTCAAAATGAGGGCCCCACCAACCAAACAAACACAGATTAAAATCTGCACAAGGAAAAGAGCTGTCCATTAAAAAGTCGCAGTGAGTACTAACAGGAGCAACTAGGTAATCACAAGTAAATAGCCCCACCACAGGGTAATCCAGTAATTTAAAGCAACACTCGCAAGGAGGCATAATGTGTGCTGCAACGTTCATGTGCAGTCCAGGCTGCAAGCTTTCCCTAAGTCCTCCCCCAGGAAAGAGCTCTGCTGAGAAATCCTGAAGTCACCCGAGAGAGGGGAACACACCAAGAAGCCACTCTACCAAATGACCGGTTAGGCTTCTCTGCCCGGGGTACTTCAAGAGTTAGAGTTCTCTGTGTCAAGGTAAGGGTGTGAGGGAGCAGCAGAGAGTAGGGGAAGGAGGCCAAGGTATCGGAAGAGAGGATAATGGAAGATGAGGCAGAGCAAGCTAGGGAAGGAAGAAGACAATGAAGGGGAAGGCAAGAGGGAAAGGAAATGAGACAAGAAAAGGGGGAAGGGAGAAAGAGAAGAGAAGTGATCTCAGGCCTCCAGATCTGAAAGTCTCCTGTTTCTTCCTTGTGCCTGGCCCTCAAGCAGGTGTTGGGGAACCAGGAATGACTGCAATGAGCCTGTATCCCTGGAAAGGAGTGGCTCATGGAAGCTCACAGTGGAACCAGGTCTCCTAATGCTGGACCTAAGTAGCAGCATGTGCTGAGGTGACCACACAAGAGGGAAGGTCTGCCAGTCATAGGTGCTGGGCCTCACACTACACAGCACCCTAGACCAAATGTCACCCTTCATGCCAGGAGGCCACTGCGACTACATTAACTCCTCTTGGAGAGGCTGTAACAACTGCTGTGCTGTGTATGAGCAGGAAGTGGGGGAGAAGGGCCAGGACACACTCCTTCTGTGATTACAGGGTCTCATTCCAGACATATGCCATAGTGCGCATCTGGGTCTGAAACTAAAGTGTGCTGGACGTGTCTATAGGCTACATCCTGTGGTGACTATGTTAGCTTCAGGGAAGCTTTATTTCAGCTGTAATTGACACACCCCAGCTCACACCCTGAGCTATGTGCTTAGACATTCAGGGAACCCTGGATACAGCAGTACTTCCAGCTACCCTGCAGCTGGAATCTTGTTAGGTTTGGGGCAGGGCATAACATATGTACCACAGGAGTTATTTGAATAGTTGGTGGTGCTGTTGGGGGAGGGTATGGAACCTTTTGGGACAGAAGGCATAGCAGGAGGGGGTAAGTCACTAGGGGTGAAGCTCTGAGAGTTACAACTTGGACCACTTTCTAGTCCTAGCCCTCAGCTTCCTGTCTGCCATAGCTGTGTGATGAGCTACTGCCAGCTCCCTCCACCATACACTGAGAGGTTCCAGATGCCTCAGCTGCCATGCTGTGGTAGTTTGAAAGAAACTGGCCCCCAAAATATAGGTAGTGCAACCAGATTAAGAGAATTCTGGGAAGAGGACAGGCAGAGAGTTAGTTACCTGTCAGACACAGAGAAACCAAGATGAGAATGCCTTACTGAGAAAAGGTACCAAGCCACGTGGTTAAACATAGACAAGAATTATGGGTTAAGTTGTAAGAGCTTATTAATAATAATCCTGAGCTAATAGCCCATACAGTTTATAATAAATATAAGCCTCTGTGTGTTTTGTTGGGACTGAATGGCTGTCAAACCAAGGGGGACAGAAACTTCTGTCTATGGGTTATGAAGGCAGTGGAATGCTTTAAGCACTGCTACTACTAGTAAGAGCATGGAAGACAATGGTGCTGATAATGATTTAAACTGTCAGACCCAGGAGGTTTCAGAGGAGAAAAATATTAATATGTGGTCTAGATACCAGTTTTGTGATGTTTTGGTGAAGAAAGTGGCTGCTTTTTGCCCTTGTCCAAAAAGTCTGCCTGAGGCTAAAGTGAAGCATTTGGATTAATTCTGTTGACAGAGGAAATCTCAAAACAGCCTAGTTTAGACTCTGTTGTGTGGCTATTAGTGTTAACTCTGATGAAGATTTATAATGAAAAGAAACAAGCTGAGCAAATAAAAATACAAAATGTACAGATAGAGAAAAGGAGCATCAGAAAAGTAGAATAGAGCTAAATCCTGTGTTCAAGGAGATAAAAGGATTAAGAAATAGAATAAAGGGAGTGGTAACCTCAGGGCAGGACCCACCCAGCTAAGTATCCAACTTGTGAAAAGGAATTAAAGAAAACCTTAGAGCCCAGTATGGTGGTGCATGCCTTTAATCCCAGCACTCAGAAGGCAGAGGCTGATGGAATTCTGTGTTTGATGCCAGCCTAGTGTACAGAGCAAGTTTCAGGACAGTCAAGCTTAGGCAGTGGAGGAAAACAGAAAACTGGTGAAGATGTAACTGACAAAGAGGCCATGTTCCAGTCCCAGGAAGTGGTAGAACTTAGCAGCTTCAGCCACAAAGTTCTGAAGTTAAAGATAGAAGAAAAGGGCTATGGAATTTGCCTCTGCATCTAAGGAAAGCCACTGAGGTCAGACATGTGTTCAGGTGTCCCTACTAGAGAGGTCATTTCATGAAGCTGTGAGAGTGCAGCCTGGATTGCCTTGGAGACCCCAAGGTGTTGGAGATGCCAGAGCCCTGGGACACCTGCTGAGAAGAGCTGCTAAGAGGCAGTGGAACCAGCCCAAGAGAAAGAAGTGTGTTGCAGTCAACAAAGTTGAACGGAGTTAGAGATCTGAAGAGCACACTGACATCAGACATGGAGATGCAGAATTTGGAGTTTGCCCAGCTGTTTTAGTCTTGCTTTGGTCCAGTGTTTCCTCACTATGCTCTCTTTCTCTGTGTCATTATATGTTGGAAGTATGTGATCTACTTTTTTATTTTGATTTACAGGTGATTACAAAGAGACTATATGAATCTTTGAACTTTAGACTTCTAAGTAAGTTTGACACTGCTATAGACTATGGGGACTTTTGAAGTTGGACCAAATGCATTTTTGCATTATGATATGGCAATAAGCCTTTGGGGGACAGGGAATGGAATGTGGTAGTTTGAAAGAAAATGGCCTCCAAAGGGTGTGGCATTATTAGGAGGTGTGGCCTTGTTAGAGTCAGTGGAGCCTTGTTGGAGAAAGTGTGTTAATGTGGGGGTGGGCTTTCAATACTCCTATACTCAAGCTACCCCCAGCATCTCAAACAACTTCCTGTTGCCTGCAAGATGTGGTACTCTCAGCTACTCCAGCACCATGTCTGCCTGCATACCACCATGTCCCGCCATGACAATAATGGATTGAACCTCTGAAATGAAAGCAAGTCACCACAATTAAATGTTTTCCTTCATAAGAGTTGCCGTGGTCATGGTGTCTCTTCACAGCAATAGAAACCCTTACTGAGGCACATGCCTTCCCTCCTATAATGAACTATATCCTCTAAACCAGGAATCCAGATGAACCCTCTACCCTAAAGTTTACTCTGTCAAGTGTTTGGTCACAGCAGTGAGAAAAGTTGGTGTCTATGGCTCTCTTCTCTACCCCCTATTCATTCACGTTCCTGATCCTCATTCCCAGCACTATATCCCCAAGAGTGGCTGGTTATACCTTTAATTCTCCTGAAGACATTCCTCTGATATCTGTTATTCAATAATTACACAGTTGTTCCTTGCCCAATCCCAAGCCCAGCTTGCCAACCCAAACCATATACATAGCAAATGATCACAGAACTGGGACCACTCAGCCATGAGCACAGGAGGAAGGACAGGGCAGGCGGGGAATCCCCATGACCAACTACTGTGTCAACTCCATGACCTGTCAGCTCACTGGCCTGACATCTGTGCCCACAACTCTATACAGGAAACAAAGGTTGTGTGTGGGTGCACAGGCAATCAGAGACAGCAGAGGACTCTGGTAGCCTGACACTTCCACCCTGATAGCTACCCATGAGGTGAGTCCACTTCTTTGTCGCTGTTTACAGGGCATGTCCTTAAGCCTTCTAAATATGAAATGGGTACTGACTACATCTTTCTAGCCGTGAATACGTTGAAAACTCTACCACTTGGTGACCAAGGAAGTCCTCCCTTACTGATTTCTCATGGCCCTGGGGACTCAGCAAGTCCACATTCCAGTCTTGCAGTACACTCTGCAACTGTGAGAACATTACCTTGTCACCAGTACCAGCTGCTATGTTAGCAAGGACAGTGAGGAGTGGGGAAATAGAACCTTTAGAGCAGTGGTTCTCAACCTGTGGGTCAAGACCCCTTTTGGGGTCAAAGAGCCCTTCACAGGGGTCACATAAGACCACCAGAAAACACAGACACTTACATTATGATTTATAACAGTAGCAAAATTACAGTTATGAAGTAGCAACAAAAATAATTTTATGGTTGGGGATCAGCACAACATGAGGAACTATATTAAATGCTGCAGCATTGGAAAGGTTGAGAGGACTTCAGTTACTGTGACTGCTTCACCAAAACAAATCCATGGCATTTGCCTATATGGGTAGGGAGTTCCATGGGAAGGACACTGAGAGCAACAAAGTCAGATCTTGATACTGACTCAGAGGAAGTTCCTCAACCCATGATTCACCATCACTTCATCTGACACAAGGGCCTGAGAATGGTAGTGTCCAGTTCATGTGTCAAATGCATGAAATGAGAGTGAGCATCAAGAGACCACAACATCAGGTCTCACCTCCCATAAAGACTCCTGGGCTCCTGGGAACCTCCTACAGGTACTGCCCTTGCTCTGCAGCTACCCAAACACAGGTCCTGCATATCCACCCACCCTCTAGACACTAGGTCCCTCAGAAATAAGGAAGCTTTGTTCCCTGCAGGCCTCTGGGAAGGTCATATGAAAGGTTTGACAAACTGAGTGCCAGTCAAGATTTTTCATTATCAGAACATGACCAAAGTCATTTGGTTAAGTGAGGACCCTAAAGGGTCATGTCCGCACAAATCACACATACTCAGCACTTACATGTTGTCATCACATGTGGCAAGGCACACACTCTAAGGTGCAACTGGAGTGTGTTGCTGTTGTTGCCACCCTCCCTCCTCCTGCAGAATACAGCTGCTTCACTCACAGCTCCGGCCTCCCCGCTAACATGTCAGGTCTCTGAAGCAAAGCTCAGTGGCAAGTGTGACTCAACACTGGTTTTGCAAAAGTTAAGCACCGGCATGGTATATAGCAGGCCCTTTGTTATCAGGTTAGGGGCAATTAAATTATACAAATAAGGAAGAAAAAGCCCTCCTATTTGTAAAGACAAAACCAGGAACAAAAATTAACAGTGACACCTGAGACCAAAAGAGACTTCCTAGGAGGCTTGAGTACTCCAAGAACAGCTGGAGACTAAGTACTGCAATCCCTAGAACTCAGTGCTGTGGGAGGGAATGTTCTAGAAAGGGAGATTGCACAGGGTTTTTCATGGTCTCCAGCAATTAGCTGATACTAGCTGGAGAAATCACACTCACCATACGGCAAGCCCACAGTAGGCTCTCCAGACCACCGCAGTCACAGCAGACGCAACAGGCGGAAGCAGGTACAAGTGGGAGGAAGGAGCTCCAGCCTTGGAACTGGCTAGTCCTTCCCCAAACGTGAAATGTCACATTCTAGGGCCCGTGCTTCTGCACTGCAGCCTCCATTTCTGCATACAGCTCAGCTTTGTCTTACTCAGCAGATGCCCTCTCTCTGCAGAGCCACAAGCTGCATAGGGATGGAGCCGAAGAGAAAGACACTTGATCACCACCTCAGGAAGGAGGTGAAAGAAGACAAGAAACCTAAAGCCCCTTCCAGACCAGCCTACTGAGTGCCTGTGACCTATTATTGATAGGGGCAAAAAATGAAATCCCCCGGCATCCTCCACACAAACATGCTCAATTGGATAAACCTTTAACATTCTGGCTACACACATTTCTCTGGCAGGACTGGGACAGTAGGGAGGACAGGTGCTCAAATACTGAGGGAGTCTTCCTACGGTACCACCTTTCCTCTCGGCCATAGCAATACCCATGGCCTCTAGGTAAAAGAGCTGTTCTAGAAGAAATACCTCCCTGAAACAAAGCAACATTGTACAATGGAATCCTAACTGGGTCAAGCTTCTGGTGAGTGAAATCAAAGGCTGAATTAATCTCTCATAGATAGCAAATGCAGGTGTACTTAGAGGGAAGGACTTGTGGGCCCAGGAGCACATGTGCTGATGTGCTATTTCTTGTCAATGTAGTAGCTGCAGCATTTGTCAAGGGGGGAAACAAAACTGTGGATTGTTTTCAGGTCCAATACTATGGTCTAAACATTTCAGTTGAGCATTATTAGCACAGATATTCAACTTGTTTGGAAGTTGGGGTATCACCAGGAGAACCAGATTAAACATTTGCAGATGCATAAGCTAGAAATGTAATGATCGATCAATGGTGAACTTAATTATACCATGTGGCAGTGAGGGAAATCAAACCACAAACACAACTGAGTACTAAGAAAGAACAGGAGGGGGAGACAAGAAAACGTAGTGGGAAGGCAGGCACACTGAGGTGGCTGAGTGTGGGTTTGTTTCCCATCTGACTCATCAGTGTTTGTCTCTGGGCACTTCTTGGTGGCGGTCAGACATCAGTGGTCCCACAGTGCAAGAAATCCTCAGGATAAAAAGCAGTAAAGTGGAAAGACACTGGAAGCCAGTGTTGGTTTTGTTCTATTGCCCTCCCGAGAACCCACAACGGCTCCTGCTAGAATCCTCACTGCACTCCTGAGGACCCACAACGGCTCCTGCTAGAATCCTTTTCTAAATTTGTACAATCACAGGGGCTGAGAGTGAGCATCTGTGCAATGCAGAATGCAGGCCATTTGCCTTCTAGCCTTTATAATTGGAGAATACAGTCTCCAAGCCATTCCTCCAGGCAGGCTTTGGGGACCTGATATTATACCCACAATATGTCCTGAGGGAGCAACTCTGAGCCCTGCTCTGACTGGAATGGTAACTGGGTGACAGCAAACTGTTTCTGTCTGGCTCTTGTGCATCCATGCTTGTGCACACTGGAGAGGTCCAGATGCCTCCCATCACCTTAGAGATCCAGGTGGCTCTCTTTGCAGCAAATCTGAGATAGGCTGGGCCCCTCCCTTTGGAATCAGCAGCTGTACTAACCATTTTTCTAGAGCTTCTAAAGAAATTGATTCTATGTTGTGATTTGAATACAAATTGTATTCCATAGGCTCACACATTTGAACACTTGGTGTTTGGGAAGGCGGTGGAATCTTTAGGAGGCAGAGTCTTGATGAAGGAAGTAGGGCACTGAGGGCAGCTCTTCCAGCTTTAAAACACAGCATCTCGAGTGCAGACACACTGTGACCAGCCAGCCTCTTGTCCCTGCCTCTGTCTTCCCTGCCCAGTGTAACATCTTTCTTGCCTTGATGGACTGTGTCCCTCTGCAAATGTGAGCCAAAAGAAACCCTTTCCTGTTGTAAAATAATCTTTTTGTACAATGTGAAGATTGTCACTCAGATTGATTTAATAAAAAGCTGAATGGCCAATAGCTAGACAGGATTTGGGGGACAGAAAGGATACTGGGAAGAAGGACGGAGACACAAAGAGTCACCAGTCAGATGGAGAGGACGCAGGATGGGGAGTACAGAATAAAGGTAACCGAGCCACTTAAAAGAATATAAATTAAAAGATACGGGGTTAATTTAAGTTATAAGAACTAGTTATAACAAGCCTAAGTTATGGGCCGAGCTTTCATAATTAATATAGTCTCCATGTGGCTATTTGGGAGCTGGCTGGTGGGACAGAAAAAGTCAGACTACAAATGGTGCCCAAAGCCCAGGCACATTTATCCACGTAAGACCCAAGAGAGCTTTAGAAAAGGTTCTAGACACACAGAAAGGGATTCAAAC
>PVIU01025758.1:0-17505 GCA_004026605.1 Ondatra zibethicus | reverse complement strand
GTGAGCAGATCACCCACTCAGGGAACATGCGTCTAGTGAGCATCGGCCATCCCTCACGCACTTAGGAAGCATCAATGAACGAAGACATAGCCGTCAACAGAATTTACACTCTAGTGCCTTGGCAGGGGTATAGCAAACAACACATAATTAAAGTAAGTCAATATATTTATACTCTATTTATTGGAAGATGGCAAATCTATTTGCAAAAGAAAAAGGAGGGATGGAAAGAGGTCACGGGAGCAAAGCAGGGAGTGCTCCAGGGGGTTGGGGTCTGCGATTTTAAAGAGCTAAGTCAGAAAGGCTTCTGGGCAGAGGTGGTGATTGGAGGTAAGGGAGTTGGCCTGGTATCTGGGATCTGGGGGAACCACATTCCAGGCAACTGGAGAGAGAACACAGGCCGTGGGTACTGCTCTCTTCAGCAAAGAACATCAAACATCCAGGTTCCCAGGTGGCTTCTTCCTTCCTTTTCTTCCTGATACCCTCATGTTGGTGGACCTGACTTTCCAGCTACAACACTGTATCCTGAAGTGCAAATGACAGGGAGCCAGGAAAGCTACAGGAAACAGACAGGAAGTAGACAGGAAAAAGGCAGGAAACAGACAGAAAGCAGACAGGAAAAATATAGGAAGAAGACAGAAACAGACAGGAAGAAGACAGAAACAGACAGGAAATAGATAGGAAGCAGACAGGAAAAATATAGGAAGAAGACAGAAACAGACAGGAAGAAGACAGAAACAGACAGGAAATAGATAGGAACCAGACAGGAAAATTATAGGAAGAAAACAGAAACAGACAGGAAGAAGACAGGAAACAGACAGGAAGAAGACAGGAAATAGATAGGAAGAAGACAGGAAATAGATAGGAAGAAGACAGAAAGCAGACAGGAAACATACAGGAAGAAGACAGTAAACAGACAGAAAGCAGACAGGAGAAATATAGGAAGAAGACAGAAACAGACAGGAAGAAGACAGAAAGTAGATAGGAAGAAGATAGGAAACATATGGGAAGTAAACAGGAAACAGACAGGAAGAAGACAGAAAGCAGATAGGAAGAAGACAGGAAACGGACAGGATGTAGACAGGAAAAATATAGGAAGAAGACAGGAAGCAGATAGGAAACATACAGGAAGAAGACAGGAAACATACAGGAAGAAGACAGGAAACAGACAGGAAGAAGACAGAAATAGACAGGAAGAAGACAGAAAGCAGACAGGAAACAGGTAGGAAACATGCAGGAAGAAGACAGAAAGCAGACAGGAAACATGCAGGAAGAAGACAGGAAATAGATAGGAAGCAGATAGGAAAAATATAGGAAGAAGACAAAGACAGACAGGAAGAAGACAGAAAGCATACAGGAAACATGCAAGAAGCAGGCAGGAAACATACAGGAAAAAGACAGAAAACAGACAGAAAGCAGACAGGAAGCAGACAGGAAGCAGTATACTTCTGCAGCTCTCCAGCACCTGCTATAGAGCAGGTCTCCAGGGAGACTCTTTAGAGTCTCCTCTTTTGGGGTTGGACATACAGCTGGTAGAAAAACAAATGTTTACCACGTACAGGACCCTAGATTCCATCCTCTGTGCTGGAGCAGAAATAAGGTATTTGTTAACTAACTGTGTGACCCAAAGCTTTGGTTACACTTTGGAACCTTCTTCTCTAGTTGATTTCATATATCAGTATCCTCTGCTGTGACAGGATATATGACAAGCTTCAACCTCAAGAAGGAAAAGTTCCTCTGAGGATGCAGTCCAATGTGGAAGACGGGCATTGGTGGCAGGAGCATGAAGTGACTGGTCACATTTTGTCAAAGGTCAGGAAGCAGAGAGAGAAGGACGCTGGTGCTCAGCTGCCTTTCTCACTTTTTGTCTTTTATTCAGTCTGAGACCTCTGCCCCCTGGGATGGTGTTGCCCACATCCAGTGTGAGTCTTCAGTTAAGTTCTCTAGACACACCTTCTCAGACACACCCAGGGATGTGTTTTCTAGGTGACTCCAGATACATCAGACTGGCAATGACAGCTAACTATCACAAGATTCCTGTAAATAGAGATGAGTATGCTACAGAGAAAGGCAAGATCTATCCATTCAGACCACTAACGGAAGCTGGCTAAGTCTGTGAGTAGAAAGGAAGACAGATGGAAACAGACAGGAAGAAAAGGAAGAAGGCTGCTGAAAAGCTTCCAGACAGAGCCAGTATGTGCCCCGTGGACCTTGGTGAGTCCTGCTTCATTTTGCTTAGGGCTCAGGGAGGCCTCGATGTTCAAGGGCAATCTTAATATGAAGTCTGCCAAGTGAAAGATAACCAGACACACCAAAGCGCTGACATTAGCACACTTTAACTTACAAACAAGGCTGTGCGTCTTGTGTCTCACCATATGGAAGATGGATAAAAGTAAGAAGACACAAATTACAATTTCGCCTGCCCCAGTTCTTAGTCAATTGCATCATGCAGCTGGTGCACAGACTTTTAAAGACCATCACAGGCAAATTTACCCAACCAGAATCACCTTGCCACCTTAATTAGGTCAAATGTTACCTTAGCCATGTGAGATGAAATAGTGATTTTTATAACTGGAGTAGGGACCCCTACTTCAGCTTTTTCTTCAGGGTTTGGCTTTCTTGACAGACATGCAGTTCATTTCTCTGTTTTTATCCTGAAAATGTTGCTGTCTTCTGTAGGTCATACTTTAGTATAATAAGCCAAGTAAAGAGACCCATCCACTCGTGGCCTTCTCCTATGTACTGTATCAGTGATGATGACAAGGATTTTGACCCTAGTCACCAGGGGTAAAAGTCACACAAAACCCAGAAACAAGAAAAGGGTTGGCAAACAATAGCTCATAAGCCACACCTGACCTGACTATTGTCTAGTCTTGTATAACACATGGGATAAGAATACTATTTATGTTTTTTGATGATTTTTCTAAAAATAAAAAATTGGCAAAAACGTAAATATTATTTGCAGTTCAGAGTTCAATGTCCATAAACACTCTGGCTGGGTTGCAGTCATCCCATGTGCTAGCATGTGTTGGGTGGTAGCTCTTATGCTATACGACAGAATCTAGCTATTATTAAAAGACTATCTTGTCAACAAACTCTAGGGCTGACTGGCAACAAATTCTAGCTCCTAGCAGCACGAAGCTATGGCTTTAATCCCAGAACCCAAAGGAAGAAAATTCTAAATTAAAAAAATATACTTTGCTGGGCAGTGGTGGCACACGCCTTTAATCCCAGCACTCAGGAGGCAGAGGCAGGAGGATCTCTGCAAATTCAAGGCCAGCCTGGTCTACAGAGCGAGTGCTAGGACAGCCAGGGCTGTCACACAAAGAAACCCTGTCTCAGAAAATAAAAAAAAAGACAAATGTATTTTATATTTATTAGGATTCAGGAGGCATTATTCTGGCCCCTATCACCTAGCAGGATGCACTCGGGCAGTACCCTGGCCAGCCCAGGGTCCTATGGCTGCTATGTTCTTACATGGTCTATACACAGGTGCAAAATAAGAGACAAGCTCTGCCCATTCCTGCTGTGGTCCCACTGTTCTGAAGAAGCAAGCAGTTCTCTCTCTCTCTCTCTCTCTCTCTCTCTCTCTCTCTCTCTCTCTCTCTACCCTTCTCTCAATAAACTCCTCACTTAAGCTCTGCCTGCATTTGTCTGTCCTTCACCTGCTGCCAAGGTCACTCTCCTGCAGAAATCATTCCAATATCTACTTATTTCTTGAGGTGCTGGGGTTCAAATTGGAGCCTCACGCACACACGTAAGGCTCTACCACTGAGCTCCACCCAAGTTCCAAAACCTAAAATATTTTTATTCTTTGGCCGTTTCTAAAAATTTTGCTGACCCTTGAACTGAACTGTGGAGAGAAATTCTGGGCACAACAGAAACCAGGAAAGACCACCCATGGTGATCTGTGATAGCCCACCATCCGCACCATCTGGGCCTGAGAAGACACCAGGGAAGCAGTCTCACAGGCAGACTGGAGCAGACACATGGCCTGGGGCACATGGCAGGTGTATCAGCACATTGCAGAGGGAGCCATCCCTATTTAGATTTTTACTAATGTTTTAAATTTCTTAATATTTGTGTGTTTTCCTATTAAATAGTGTGTGTGTGTGTGCGCGCGCGCAGTGCATGTGTGTGTACACTGTGTGTGTTTGTGTGTAGGGTGCATATGTGTACAGGGTGCATGCATGTGCAGGAGGCATGTGTGTGTGTGTGTGTGCAGGAGACATGTAGTTTTCCACCTGATTTGTTTTTTGTTTGTTTGTTTGTTTGTTTGTTTGGGGGGTTGCTTGTTTTTCCTTTCTTGTCGTTTTTTTTCCTTCACACAAGGTCTCATCATGTGGCCTTGGCTGGCCTTGAACTACAGAAATCTGCCTGCTTTTGCCTCCTGAGTGCCAAGATTAAAGGTGTATCCACCACAAACAGGATCTTCCTGTCCCCTCCTGCCCAGCATTAGGAATATAAGCACACACCAACACACCTAGCTCTTTATGTGAGCTCTGGGGATGGAGCTCAGATCCTCACGTTTGCAAGGCAAACACTCCACTGACTGAGGCACCTTGCCAGCCCTGTTTTCCTATTACCTTGAAAATGTCCCTTTAAATCCATTTTGCCATTTAGCAATCACTTTCTTCTCCCATCCTAGGTCCTGATTGCTGCAGCAGAGTGACATTTTCCTACAGTGCTGGCTCATTATTTTGTTACTGGAATTGCAAATCCAAGGTTCAAATGGCAGAGTGTGTGTATACCATGGAGGGGAAAGAATCCCCCCCAGAGGTGCCTTGGAACAAAGGAACTCAAATAACTTCAAAACCACATCACACAATCTGGACGGGTTACGGGACAGATGGGATGCCCAATTGTTTGATTCTATCAGCAGACCGGAGGAAGGAAATCTTTTAAAATGAGATTATGTTCTTTCTCCCTGTTCTTATTATGAAACATTCCTGAAATGAGCTTTAAATATCTCAGCCCCTTTCAGGCGGATGAATGAGATTCTGCAGGCAGGAGCATTGCAGGGAAGTGGCTCCATTGTGCAGAGTCTGAGAGGTAGAGGTTGGCTGAATAGTGGGTCCCTGGGGGGCCCTTTGGCTGGGTGAAGAAGCGAGCTCTGAAGCACAGCTGTGTGTGCTAGGAAGGGATTGGAGTCTTTAAAAAGCTATTGTGCCCCATAAACACATTAATTAAAGAGCCTTTTTTTCTCAAAAAGACATTCATTGAAGTGAATAAAAAGTCTTCTGCATTCTTTGCCCCAACAAGAAAATGATTGGCAACCAGCTACTGTATGGAGAGGAAAAATTATCCCGGAAATGATGAGAAGCTCCTCAAAATAAGGTCATGAAATAATTCTTCACAATTTTTTTTCTAGGCAGAATTTTTAAATTATTTTATTTTTAATTATGGGCATGTTTGTGTATCTGTGTGTGGCTATGTGGCTATGAGTGGAGGTGCCCATGGAGGCCTGAAGGGGGCGTTAGAGCTCCTTGAGTTGAAGTTACAGGGCACTGTGAACTACCTGATATGGGTGCTAGGAACTGTACTCAGGTCTTCTACGAAGAGCAGTAAGTGTTCTTAACCGCTGGGCCATTCTTCTAGCCCTACCTATACAGAATTTTCCAAAGAGGGTCTGTATCATTGAATCCCAGACCCTGAGCAATAACAGCAACAAAAAGAAAATAATGAAATCTCACTAGTGGCCTTTAGTTTTTAGAACTTTAAGTTGAACTTGTGGTTATACCTGCCTCTGGCTCTACCTGCCTCTGGCTCCACCTGCCTGCAATGCTTCCTGGTTGGCCATCACACCGTGAGTCTCCACCATACCCCAATGCTTCTCCTTCCACCATGAACTAAAACCTCTCTGAAATGAGCCAACATAAACTTTCTCTCCCTCGCTTCCATCTGGTATTCTGGTCATGCCAACCCAAAAGTAATGAATACACTAGTTAAATGACTCATGCAGGTGGATGACATGAACAAGTGGGTTTAGTCATAAGTGTTGTTCAACACCATCTGAGTACCAGGCCCCGTATCCTGACGCTACTGGAGAGAAGTCTCATGGCATCTGAATTCCTTTACTTCCTGCTCCTATTCTGCCATCTCTGCAAATGATCCTCTTACCCATCTCCTCATCCCACACCTCTCCCCTTCCTCCCAACCCTTGTGTCCGATCTACCAGTAAATTCTGACGATGGGATCTCCCAATGGTATCTCCTATCAAACTATTTCTCTGTGTAATCACTGTTTGATCTCCCGTCTGGACTAAGGCAAGAATCTCCTACATGAGCTTCCTTTGTCTGTTCTTATGGTCCATTTCTAGAGGCATCGCTCTCTCTTGTATTAGCAATAATGCTAATATTGGAAGAGTAAGGTTGTTATTGTTCTGCTTTCAAGATCCTCTTGACTCCCCACAGCCTTTAGTCAAGCTCTTTGCCACAACATACAAACCCTGCGTGAACTAATCTGGCCACTTCTCTAGCTTCTTCTCAGCACAGGTTTCCTTATTCAGTGTTCTAGAAGCATCTATGGTCAACAGTCTTTGTGCAGGATAGTTTTATGTGAGCTTGACACAGGCTAGAGTAACCTGAAAGGAGGGGATTTCAATTGAGAAAATATCTCCATAAGATCCAGCTGAAAAACATTTTTTTTTAATTAGTGATTGATTGCGGGTGGTGCCGTAGCTGGGCTAGTGGTCCTGGGTTCTACAAGAAAGCAGGCTGAGCAAGCCATGGAGGAACAAGCCAATGAGCAGCACCCCACCATGGCCTCTGCATCAGCTCCTGTACCCAGGTACCTGTCCTGTTTGAGTTCCTGTCTTGGCTTCCTTTGATAATGAGCAGTGATATGGAAGTGTAAGCCAAATAAACCCTTTCCTCCCCAACTTGTTTTTTTGATCATGATGTTTCATTGCACCAACAGAAACCCTAATGGAGTCTTCAAACACTCTCATTCCTTCCCACTTCTATACTCTTTTAAGTTTCCAGTTCTCTGTGCCAGGGAAGCTCACGCCACCCTCCAGCTTTATAGCCTGTCATTTTTGATACATAGCACATTCCCAGCATCCATTTTCTTTTCATTTTCAGGGTTGAGGGCTAAATTAACTGTCCACATCAGAACCCAGCATGGTCCCCAAATAGCAGCCTTCTTCTCTACCAAAGTTCTAAATCCAGAAGAGACTAACTAGGTATCACCTTTATTACTGACAAAATTAATATCAGTAATAAAGAAATATATATTATATATATTTCTTGAAGACAAGCATTTTCTTAATGCTAAGCGTAGATTCAATGATACTTCTTATGCCCGGTCACAGACAGTGCTATGTTGAGGCCCGTGGGAGGGGTCTAAGGTTTCATGTGGGCACTTGGTCCCCTGTGTTCTCTGGCTCCATCGCTCTATATTTGCCTGTTTATGGGCCTGTCATCTTCATGAGTCAACACTCCCTACAGATAGACAGCAGGAAAAGTAAAGAGTGAAGAGAAGAAACATCCCTGTGTATGACTTTGAGATGTTTTGTTACCACATCCCACTGGTTAAGGATGGCACAAGTTGAACATGACATGAGCTAGTGGGAATTTCAATACCAGGAAATCCCAGTCCTAGAGAGTTCTGCCTTTCTCCATCCTCAACTCCAGCCTAGGAAACCAAGGGAACATCTGCCCTCACAGGAAAGTAACTCAGCTAGGGGTGTCTTTTCTTTTCTTTTTCTTTTCTTTTTTTTTTAACATTTTAAAAACAAAAATCACCTGTCAGACACAGGTCTCCATGACTTCAAGGGTTAAGTAGTTTAATTTGTGGGCGCTGTACCTTTAACTCCTGGGTGACAGAATGGGGCACTTGGACATTAAATCGGATCTTGTTTTAAAACCAGTTCAGCTTCATTAAAAGGGTCACTCTTCCAAAGAAGAGACCAAAGCAAATCCCATATGATATATATGCAGTACGAATCCTTATGCAGGCTTTTCTGAGAAAGTAATGTAACTGCTATTTACCATCCTCTGTCTAGCTCCGTACAATCTCAAACTATCATTTACATTCTTCACAAAGGGTGATATTTAAGCTTGAAGTGCTGCAGAGAATGAGGAAGAAAGCGCTTACATGTAGGACAGGCAGCCCGCAGGGGATGTCTAACCTATCCTGATTGAGGACAGCAGGAAACAGCGTTATTAATATGTAAGTCACGGCCCAGCTGAAACCAGTGTTGTCCCCAGGACAGAGCCAACCACAGGCAGGCTCTGAGTCCCTCCCCACTGTAAGGAAACAGGACTAATCTGGGAAGTGTTCCCACTCTCTCCTACTGAGAAATTCCAAGGAGGCCTAGATGTCAAGGTACAGATATGGGTCTATGATGGTATATTTGAAAAAAAAATTCCTCAAAGAACCACTGACCCACCATGCTCTGAATGCCAACCTAATTACCCAGTGTCCTTTAACTGCTGCTGCTGCCTTAACTGCCCTTTAACTGCTAATATAAGGACTTGATATTAATGATGATCTAACATTTTACCCAAATGTCCAATAGAGGGAGGGAGGCTCTGTGTGTGGGGGGGTAGGGGGTGGGATGATTATCTGAGATCATACCATAGAACTCTGACTCTAAAACAATATTATAATGGTATATTTATATTCTCTCTGTCTCTGTGTCTCTGTCTCTGTCTCTCTCTCTCTCTCTCACACACACACACACACAGAGGCAAGGATGTGGCTGTCACCCCTCCCAGGCACAGTCTGTGTTGTAAGCAGTCCTCATTTCAGTAGGTGTCTGTTTGGTAAATGAATAAGCAGATGGCACTGTACAGGAAAGCAGAAACAGCATCCACCTCCAGAAAGAGAATGGGAGCCTCAGTTCTCCAACTGTGAATTTTTGCTGCCAGATGCGTCCCCGGCTTTCTCACTGGACCCCTGAAACATGGAGGCAAGAACTTGGAAGGTTCTAAGTGCCTAAAATGAGGGGAGGGTACTGATGATAGGCAATGTGGGATTTCAGGACCCTGGATGTCCTCTGCTCTAGAATGGGAGGGTGTTTCCTCCTTCACATTACCCTTAGAGTGAAAAATCTAGAAACTTCCTCATCTTCTAGAACCCTTTTCTGAAAGACGCCCCTCTCTGCACAAGGGTTAGAAAAGAGAACATCTTGCTCATCCCACGGCGTGCTAGAACAAGAAAGGAAATAATCTACCGTTTAGACTGCAGGCCTGCTTCATTGTGTCAAACACTCTCCTGCTGGTTGTCTAGTCCACAAGAGGACTGGGCTGGGAGACCTCACGGAGGTGCTGCCCAGCCCCTTACACAGGAGCCTCCAGGTGAGCACCCCTTTGTTCTTCTGGGCACCAGAGAGGCCCGTGTCAAACTCAAGTCCTGACTGTTCCCTCCGGGAGGGGACACAAAAGGGTCACATTTCATCTGAGCCGGAGCCTCTCTGAAGCTGGTTCTGGACTCCAAGCCTCTTGCTACCCTTGAATCCTCATAAAATCGCTCTGGCAAGCTCCAGAGCTTAGCCCAGGCCTGGGGGATGTCCTTCCATTCTGTACTTCTTCTTCTCGACAGGACCCATTCAAAATCCCCCAGGGCAGCGGGTATGTGTTTACCATTGCTATTTTTAAAGGCCCCCAGGGAAGTGGTTTGTAAGCACCCTTAGGGCGAGCTGTGGACCAACTTCATTTCATCATTTTGTGTGTGCTGGGCTGAAACAAAGGGTGACTGGACCTGTTCTCACTGCTCCCACCAGCGGCTCTGAGCAAGCGCCTCCTCCTCCGACTGTAATTACCTCTGCCAGTTGAGCTGGTTGAGGAAACATGTGGCTTCCCCCCCGACTGGTATGACTGCCAGGCCCAGGTTACTTGGGACTGTCCCTGAACATCTTGGTCTGCTCCTAAGGCACTCGATGAGTTATGTGAGTCACGGTCCAGTTAAAAGTGGCCAGGGAAAAGCATGAAAGGAAGAGACAAGAAAGCGCAAGGATGCCAGGCAGGCAAGCATTTAAGCAGCCTGACTCTAAAAAGATGCCAACACAAAATCTCAATTTATAAAATTCGAATGGCCTAGAAGGGAGGCAATTCTATTCATTGTAGTACATGAATGGTTTCATTTCACCAAAAAACAAGATGAAAAAAATTCATCAGAAGTTTCTTTCCTTCTGGTTGCTCCTCCAGTGATCTTGAAACAGGACTAAGTTGTCAGAAACCTGATTTACATGCAACTTTTTCGGCTCTTGTCTAGTGTAAAACAGGCTATTATTGGATTCCGAAACTAGATGCCTAAACACAGAAAACAACACATGCCTTTGTAGCAGTAGATAATAATGAGTGTTCATTTGGCATGAAATATAAACACCAACTCATTAGAGGACTTCAAACATCTTCTTAAAAACAAAGCCAACAATACAGTCCCAGAGACAACGTGAGAGCAAACGTAAATCTAAGTGTCTGGTCACCACACAGCCTCTACAGGGAACAAAGCCAGGAGGGAGGTGTTTCTGGCTCCTTCCTCTTTGGTTACAGAATGATGAAGAGTCGGGGTTGGGGTCACCACGGCTCCCCATCTGGTTGATCTTAGATTTTAAGCTATGTCATTGAGGAATGATTGGCAGTTTTAAAACTTCACATCTGGGGCTGGAGAGAAGGCTCAATAGTTGAGAGCATTTGCTGCTCTTGTAGAGAACCTGGGCTCAGTTCCCAGCACCCATATTGGATAACTCACAGTGACCTATAACTCCAGTTTCAGGGAACCAGACACCCTCTTCTGACCTCTGCAGGCACCAGGCATGAGCTGTGGTGTGCACATACATGCAAGCACTCACACATACACAGAAAATAAAAATCAATATATCCTTTTCAGAAACCTACATAGTTCATGTTCAGATCATTAGATCACAACACATGTGGAGGTAAATATGCACCCATGACATCACCAAATTCATAAACATATCTGTCACCCTCCAAAGTTTCTTCCCAACCCCTTGTTATAATGTATTGATGCGTGCTTACAGGCATGTGTGTGTGCGCGTGTGTGTAAGGGTACTTAATATCTCCCCTCTTAGAAAAATGTAAATATTTAACACAGCACACACACCTTTACCTGTCTACAGTTTTGATTCCTTTCCTAGGTTTTAGTTGCCTGTGGTGAACTATTGTCTAAGAATATTAAATGGAAAATTCTAGAAATAAATAATTCACAAGTTTTAGATAATCATTTTATAGTGTTCTGTCATAACTGTTACATTATATTATTATTAAATTTTACTATGACTAGTTTATACGTGAAATTTTATCAGAGGTTTGTGTGTAGATGAGAGCTGAGACTGTGTTTTCATGTATTCACTGGGGGGCCTTGGAAGGCATCTCCTGCAGATGTGGGGATATCACTATATGGTTAGCTCCAAGCAACACTGTAATGATCTGTCTCTTTAAGAGACAAGCCACGCCCACTTCCTCCCCCAACTGCTGAGGCAGGCTGATCTTCAGCTTCCAGCCTGAGCTCTCTCTTTTTTTCGTCTTCCTCTCGGAGAGGCAGCTTCTGCTTCTCTCTCCACCCTTCCCCTTCCCCCGCTTCTCTCCCCCCACCCCGCTCTTCTCCCCTTCACCCTTCTCCCTCCATAACCCCCTGAATAAATATCCAACTTTACTCTGCATGGCGTGCCTATCCATATCTCTGTCTCTTGCCCGCCTGCCACGTGTCTCCCTGCCTGGGACCAGGCACCGCTCAGGGACTGGCAGCCGTCTCTGCCTGGGACTGGCTGCTGTCAGGGCCCGCTGCCTGCCGCCCCATGGCCCGCTACCACCACTTGGGGACCTACAGCATTTCTGCTGCTTACTGCTGCTGAGAATCCTGCAGCATTTTTAATTTTTCCATTACAAACACCACCTTGTTACACAGCAGAAACTTTCTGCCATCCTCTAGTGGCCACCATCCCCCTCTCCATTTCCGTGGATTTGAATATCTGTGATCCTACATTTAACTAAGACCTTTTTTGCAATCTTAGACTTAAGGCAAAGTCTGAGTTTGGCGCAGATTCAGGAGGCAGTGCAGAGAGTCTTCATGGGTCCTTGTTTCTGGTCACCTGCGCTCCATGCCTGTCAGTGTTGGGACTGTCCAGCACCATACCATAGCCGAAGTCACTTCGGCCTCTCTGGTGTCCTATCCCTGGGTTCCAGTTCACCCTGTCCTTCCTTCACTGCCTCCAGGCCAGCCTGCAAGCTTCAGAAGCTATGACCTGAGGCAGCGTATGGTCATCGTTTGCTGAGATGAAGGACCAGATGTGGCTGAGAGTGCCGACTCCTGAGTGTTCCTGTGGCCCTGTAGGGTGGGCTCCCGCTAGAATTTTAGATATTGAGAGGAAAAGGAGATAATAAAAAGGAGAGGGGGTGTCACTGACCTGAGCCACACACAAGGCCAGACAATGTTTTGGGATAGACTGGTTGTCCAAGATAAACCATTGTTCACTGTTGCACTTCCAAGCCTTCCTTTCAGCCTCTTCGGCTTGGCTTTAGCCCAGGAATGGCTAGTCCCTCTAAAGTAGCCTCTATGGTGCTCTAGACTGGCGGGCAGGGGTCTCTGGTGCCCAATAGAAGGCTTTGCTCAATAGAATATCTAAGAACAGGTCTGAGAGAAACGTCTGGGCAGAAAATTCCTCTGTAGAGGTCAGACTAGATTATGTAGGTCCCTCTTCCTCATTATCTTGCAAGAATTCTTAAGACACACAAGGGGTGGCTCACTGGTGACCTCATCATCATCCTTGCCTGAAGAACCAGTTCCACCTGTCCACTGCCTGCACTTGGAGCCTACTAGACTCTGGCTTTACAGGTTAGTTTTCTGTCAACTTGAAACAAACTAGGGTAATTTAGGAAGAGAGGGCCCCAATTAAGAAAATGCGTCCCTCAGACTGGCCTGTAGGCAAGCCTGCGGAGTGTTTTCTTGTTTAGTAATGGCTGTGGGAGGGCCCAGCCCACTGTGGGCGGTACCACGCCTCCTCTGTTGGTCTCGGGTTGTTGTGTAAAGCAAGCGGAAGGAATCACGAAAAGCCAGTCAGTAAACCGCATTCCCCCGCACTCCTGCTTCCACGCCTGCCTCCTGGTTCCTGCCTTGCATTCCTTTCAGACTTCCCTTCGCTGTGGATAGTGACCAACTCCCTTTTGCGCCTGTTTCCTGAAGAAGACATTTTCTCAGCGCGGTAGCTACCAGTTTGGACTTTTAGGGCTGAGTGAGACTCGGAAAATCTTCTCCAGCGTCTAGGGACGCATATGTCTAGCATGCTGTCACATGACTTTTCCTGGGGAGAGGTGAACAAATGCCTTTTGACTCCAGATAGGACACCAATGACAGACCAAAAAAAAATTATTGTACCCAAGTCTAGCTGGGTAAACTAGTGAGGTTAATTGGATTAATTACATGAACACGGGTCGAGGGCTGCCTATCAGCTAACAGTTTCAGCACTGAAAACAGCCCCCCTTCCCCTCCCCCCAGAGATCGCTAACCTCTTATATCCTAAAGGAAGGAGGGTGCCTCCTGCAAGGTCTTTGGGAGTTCCCAGTTTACAATCTTACACTCTCTTTAAAACATCATTACCTTAAATTCTCCATGCTCTCATATACTGAGTCCTGCAACAGAGCTTGTCCGTCCCCCTCCTGCCCCGTGCTTGCCTCACACTTTCCAGGGAAGGCCCCTGCTATACCACATGCCTCTGGGTGATTTTAAGCTAGGTCACAGGCCCCCTGGCTTGGAAGCATTATTGCACACTCCTCCCTGGGGTGAACATGAAGAACCTGGAACACAGCCGAGTCTTCGTCGTCTGGAAGAGCAGCCTGGTGCAGCCGTGTAGAAGGTGGCATTTTGGCACACTTCCTCCCCCCACATCTCCCACACACACCACGGGAAGAATCCCTCACCTGATTCACAGTTGCTGATGCTGCTCTAACAAGCTGCGACTCCTCCACCAGTCAGCACCAGGGAGCTTTTCACTCTCCTTGTGTGATCCTGGGAAGGGGGAGGGGATGGTGCAGGGTACTGTCTAGAGGGAGTACAGCCGGAATCCCCCACGTTCCAATAGCGACGGCAAGAAGGGCAGAGACATCCGCACATACCACTCTACCCAATTGCCCCAGCTCTTCTGTAAATAATAATGACTTTGTACTTTGAGCACTGCAGGCTTTGAGAGCTGGTTAGAGCAAGGAGGCTCACACTCAATCAAAGACAGCTCCCAGGTGCACATACCACAGCACGTGGCCAGGAGGAAGGTGCGGAGCAGTGTAACTCCATCTCCTTTTCATTAATCACCCCTTTTCAAAGGTCCTGTCTCCAAACACAATCAGATTCTGAAGAACTGGGGGTTATTACTTCCATATTGGAGGGACTCAGCTCATAGCATAACAAAGAGTGTGGTGACGGACACCTGTGGTTGCAGAAGCTGGGAGGTTTATCCTCGGCTGACTCATCTACTCAGTGCTTAATCCTGCCTTGAAAGAACAGTCCAGAGTGGGTGTAAGCACACTCCTCTACTATACTTTGAGACTGCCCCTCAATAGTTCTTATAGCTACACCCCATGCATTGGCTCTGCCCCCAGCTTCTCGCTGCCAGCGCTCCTGTTGCCAAAGCAGAGAGCATTTCTCAACCTTCATCCTACCTGGTCTACCAGAAGCACTTTCCAAGCTTGGCTGCCATTCACCATCCTCTCTAGGTCTCCCTTCCTCTCCCAGCTGACCTTCCTCTCCTTGCTGATGCCCTCCTCCGAGGTTCCTGGTCTCCTCTTGAGAGTTCTTCTCATGCAGAAAACAATGTGTGTGTCTTGGGTATTTACCAATATCCCCACTCAGTCTCCATGCAAGCTTCACTCACCCGACTTGAACTTGATCTGTCCATTCTGGTGACATCTGATAGATGTCACAAGCTCACTATATTTAAACCTGCTCTGCTCCCAACCTTATTTTTCTCATGAAAGGATCCTTCATTCTTCTACTTTTTCAGTACCAAGTGCCAGAGTCAGACCTGGCAGCTCGCTTCTATATCCCACCTCCAACTCTGGCACATTCTCTGTTCTAGATATCACCTGACCACATGTGCTACTTCCACCACCAGCAGCTTCTGGTCCAAGCCTCCAGTCCCGTCCCTTACCTGGAGTTTTGCAATGGCCTCTTGTATATTTTTTTATTTAATTGTGGAAAATGTAAATAATAAAATTTACCATTCTACTGTTAAAACATCTTTGTGTGGGGGTGCAGGTATGTATAAGCCATAATAGATAACCTCAAACACTGGTCTCTGCCTCCTTGTTTGAGGTAGGGGCTCTTGTTGGCCAGTTCCTACATCTGATTGGCTGGCCCATGAGCTTTTTTCACATCTCTGCCTTATGTCTCATACTATAGAAGCCTGAGGATTGCTACCTCATCTGGCTTCTGATGACGTGAGCTCAGGTCCTGAAGCCATCTCCTGGGCCCCCCTTTTTAAAATGAAGAGTTCAGTAGCACTAGGGGCCATCACAGTGTTGCACAATCATGGTGACTCCCAGAGTTTCTCCCATCTTCCCAAGCCGTGTCTATTGAACTTTACCTCCCATCCGCCTCTCCCCTAGTCCTCAGTAACTGCCCTTTTAAACTCTGTCCCTATGAATTTACCTGCCCTGGGGACCTTGTATGGGTGGAACTGTCTAGTATCCATCTGTCCTCTGTATCTGGCTTTTGTCACTTGACACAATGTGCAAGGTAACTTGACCAGTGTCTTGGCCTCTGCCCGCTACTCCTACACTCGACAACAACAACAACAACAAATGTACTGAAGATGTAGGTTGGATCTTCTCATGTCTCCTACCTTCCCATGGTATAAACATAAAACTCAGTATGAACATAAAATTTAGTCTTGTGGCCTTATGCAAATGGAACCCCTTTCCCTTCTATTTTGATTTTGTTCATCTTCTATTACTTCCCCAGCTCACTCTGCCTTATCCACAGTAGGCTCCTTGCCTTGCTCTTCTACGTGAACCACATGCTCACCTCAGGGCCTTTGCACTGACCGGTTCCACTCCCTGAAACACTATTCCTTTAGACAACCACATGGTTCGGCCCTCACCTCCTGAAGTCTGCTCACATGTCCTATTGATGCAGCCTCCCCTGATTACCCTAAATAAGTGCCTAGCTCCACATTCCCACCCTACTCTGTGACTTCTCCCATTTAACTCTTCCCGGGCACTCATTTGGAAAGCATAGAATAAGGTATATAATTTACTTGTTGTTTTTATTTGTTGTCTCTATGTACTTTAGTGGAGGCTCTATAAAGACAGGGACTTTATTTGCTCTAACCTAAAAGCAAGAACTAACTGTGTCTAACATGAAGCAGGCGCTCAGTAAGTGTCTATTTGAAGACTTATGAACTGCATGAGAAATGGTTGTTATAACCCATAAATTGAGTAGTTGACACCCTAGGTATACAATGCAGTCATCCAGGGTTTATTCTTAAACTCTGATTTCCAGATCTCCCTCTGAAACAAAAAAAAAAAAAGGCTAGCCCAAGAATAGTCTTTTCCCCCCAGTCTCTTAGAGTTTCCCAACACACAGTGAAAGTTAAAACCAGTGTTTGACACAAGCACAAGCCCCAAAGATAACCACTAATCCTCAGGATCAAGGGTTACCTTTTCCTAACCACCCCAGGATGTCCAATATGGCCTCTCCAGACAGAATGGGAGATCATGCTACATCTTGCTGGGAAAGAGGGGAATGGGCTCTTTTCTCCCAACTCCTATCTCAGCCAAGCTCCTTATGTCCCACAAAAATAACTACTAAATATAGCCAGAGTGGGCATTCTTCTAAAACCTTAAAAATATTTCTGTGTGGAGGAGTGGATGGGGGGGGAGGCAGAAGGGAGGTGGGAGGAGGAAATGGCAGGGGAGGTTGGAGGGGAAACTGTGGTAGGGATATAAAATAAATAAACTTAATTTAAAAAAAGAAAAACAAAAGTAAGAAAATTTCTCTGTATGACCACACATATGATGGCCATCTTCCATCCAGGCCTCTGTCCGGAAAGGGAGTTGAGCAGAGACATGATTCAGTGTGTCTGTGTTTCTGTGCATGTGGTATGTGTGACTGCATCAGTGTGACTGCATCAGTGTGTCGTCTGTGTATCTCTCTGTATGTGTCTGTATGTATACACATATGTGTGTCTGTATGTATGTCTTGAAAAGTTTAAATCCCCCAGTAGAAACACCACCACTGATGGTAATAAGTCAGATCATGCCGAATTAGCAACTCTAGGTATAATCTGAGTAGAGCAAAGAAACTCCTGAGTGATCCTTGGGAAGGCAGGGGAGGAATCACATTGCAAACATGGCTACCAGGTCTTATATAGCCTGTAGGCATGGTGTTGAGCAGTCCCAGGGAGAATCTGACTTTTGGCGGGCTTTCTCAAGGGCAGGGTTTGGGATGGAAGGAGCCAGACCAGAGCGTGGAATGGAGCCCCTAACTGGAGATCCCCAACATCCCAATCTTTTTGGGTATATATGGATAACGGTAGGGCTTCCACCTAAA
>PVIU01025757.1:0-23147 GCA_004026605.1 Ondatra zibethicus | reverse complement strand
AGCTGCCTGCCCCAAAATCCTATATAAACTGCTTTGTTCTCTGAGCCCGGCATGCTCAGCAACCCGATTGCTGCAGCATCCGCAGGCCTGTGTAACCAACTAATAAACGCCTCTTGCTTGTGCAGCCGAAGTCGACTGGAGTCTTCTCTTGGTGGGGAGCGTCTGCTGGAGGGTCTCCCCTTACCGGGGGTCTCTTCAGTCCCTATGGCCTCTGTGGTAAACTGGGCTACAGATATCAAACACAGACCCCAGATGCAGCAAGGCCACTGTGAGGGCCCACAGATGTGAGCCTGTTCCACCTTGACTAAAGGTCATTGAGTTTGAGCTTACTTTTGCTCTTTCAAATTTGTTGACAAGAGACATGGCTGCAAACAAGAGATCCTGATTTAGGGATGGTTAATTAGTATTTTGAGTATAGAGGTGAATCTGCTCTACCTGGATCAAAGCTTGGAGAATTGAAGTCTTTTTGTTATATCATGTTATTGAAATCTGTTGCCTCCACTCCCCCTTTTGGAGTGAAGTATATAAGCATGTGGAAAATAAATACGGCTGGTTCAGTATTCAGTGAATTTCCATCTTGATGCTCTTCTGTGTTTCTGCCATTTATTTCTCTCATATCTCTATTCCTTTTGCTTAATAATTCTAATCCTCATGCTCCTACCCTGGAACCGGAGAACTCGGTTGAGGCTGGACCCTGATAGAGGGCAGCCCAATGTGTGGCTTACCACAGACCATGGACCCAGACATGGCCCTTAATAGCAGCTCAGGACCAGATGACATCATGGTTTTGAGTGGCAGCACAGGCCATGCAGATCATCCCAGCCCCAGTAGCAGTGTGGCCCTTGGATTCTAACATGGTACCAGGTAGAGGCCTAGACCTCAGGTATCCATCCACATGGCCTTCAGTGGTAACAGGAGCAACAGACATCAACACAGACCCCGGCTCCAGTGGGGTCATGTAGAACACTTTTCTAAATACTCTGATTGCATTTACTAATTTCTCTTCAAAATGTTTTATAAAGGTTTTGTTCACTTGTATACCATTGATAAAGCTTGTGCTGGCTATTTTTTTTGTTAATTTGATACAAACTAGAGCGATTTTGGAAAGGGCAAATCACAATTAAGGAAATGCCCCCAGCAGACTGGCCTTTGAGCAAGTGTGTGTGGTATTTTTTAGATTAATGATTGATGTGGATGGGCCCAGATCACTAGGGACAGGGCCACACCTGGGGAAGTGGTCCTGGATGGTATAAGAAATCAGGCTAAGGACACCATAAAGAGAAAGCCATCTTTCATGGCCTTTGCATTAGTTCCTGCCTCTCTTGAGGGTAGGTTCACTGCCTAAACAACAGATTGCTTTTCTCATGATTTAATGCCTTGATGTCTCAAGTATTGAAGCAAGTAGCTGTTCTAGTAGTCCTTTGTATCATGTTAAAGCAGTCTTTTGTCTTCCTCCCCTTTTTTTGTATTGGGGTATAAAAGTGTATGGAAAATTAAATATGGATGGATTTTAGTATTCACTGGAACTTCCTCCTGGTACTCTTCTATGTTTCTGTTCTATTATTTTTACGTGAATCTTTGTTTTCTTTGCTAATTTTTCCTAATCCCCATGCTGTTACCCTTGTAAGCTCTATATTTGTCAAAGCTGGGCCCTGACACCATAGCATCTTGATGTTTCAATCAAACTAATGTTAATCCTGAGATTCACCATAGAAAAATCAATTCCACCATTTTGAGCCAAATTTGAAGCCAATGTTATTCAAATATTAAATATTGACAAGATGGACTTTGATCAGGACCACGCCCTGGAATTTCCAGCTAAGTGAGCCCCAGGACAAGTGTTGCAAAACTATTTAAGGACAAACCCATACGGCCATCATATTTTCCCACGTGGCTTGGCTGCTATTGTTCAAGAATGACAACTTCCAGTATACCTGGTCCTTAAGAGGATGGGGCTTATAGGTTAACTTCGGGTCTTATATTCCTCTCTTGAGTTGTAAACTGAGCCAAATCCTTAACTCTGTGATGGGTACTGGTTTGTATTCGGGTCTAATAACCATCAGCTTAATGGTGGTACTCAGATAGGAATTATTATTTAGTTATTGTATCTATGATTGTGGTAGTTTGAATGTAGTTGGCCTCCATAAGCTCATAGGGAGCAGCACTATTAGAGGTGTGGCTTTGTTGGAATAGGTGTGGCCTTAATGGAGGAAGTGTGGGATGTGCAGTATGGAGGAGAGATATCAAGCCATGTGGCAGAGTGTACATTAATATAAATGGGTTAATTTAAGTTATAAGAGCTAGTTGGAAACAAGCCTAAGCCAAGTCCAAGCTTTCATAATTAATAAGTCTCTGTGTCATTATTGGGAACTGGCAGTACAAATAAAGACACATTACAGGTTTAAATCAGCTTTCAAGACATCCAGAGCTCAACAGTTTGCAGTCCTCAGGTAATCCCTGGATGCTATTTGTCAATCAAGTGAAAATATTCTGAGACAAATATAGTCTAGGGAGAGAAGTTAAAATTGAGGAACTTAAAACATTATATTTGTAACTTTAAGGCCCATTCACAGGAATAGAGAGATGAGGAAACTTAAGTAATTGGGAGAGGGGTGAAATCCCAAGACCAGGGAAGAGGGAGAGATCCCATTCACAGGAATAGAGAGATGAGGAAACTTAAGCTGTATCCATGGAGTTCATTTGACCTGTGACAGGTGGGTCCAGGTCTTATGTTTTTGATTTCCTGAAGCTTACATGAATTTTTAGTTTACAAAAAGAGATAAGAGTTCTAGATACATTAGCATGATCACATTACTGAAATCCACCTGGTTAAATAGCTGGAGTAAACTCATGCCTTTTAATCCTAGCAAAACTATAACTTTGTGTTAAAAAGCATGAATAACATTTTTTTCTTGTATCCAGAGAGCCAATTACATTTTTAGCCCAATGAAAAGTACTTTTAAGTCTATATTTACAAAACAAGCAAAGGAAATTTAAAATCTTGAGTTTGACTAAATAGTAAGTAGTCAGTGCTCTACCAGTTAATCAGAACTATTGATCAATGTTAAAACTCTGAACCTTTGAAATCTCTGTGTAACAATAGCATAGAAGGGAAAAGAGAAATCTAAAATACCTTTCATTATTTATAAATCTTAAATTATTTTTATATCCCCTTACAATTTGTATCTAATATGTTTTTAAATCATTTTTGAGACCCTCAGAATTTATTTAAGCATTTACATCTTCAGACCTTGCGTCATTTCCCAGACACACGAGTTGTTATTACTGAGAACAATCATTGCAAAGCATGTTCCTTTAGTGGAAAGATACCCTTGAAACCTGTTTATCCTTTATTTTTTTAATTGATTTTTACTGAGCTCTACATTTTTTCCTGCTCCCTTCCCTACCTCTTCCCTCCACTTCAACCCTCCCCCAAGGTCCCCATGCTCCCAATTTACTCAGGAGACCTTGTCTTTTTCTACTTTTCATGTAGATTAGATCTATGTATGTCTCTCTTAGGGTCATCATTGTTGTCTAAGTTCTCTGGGATTATGATTTGTGGGATGGTTTTCTTTGCTTTATGCTTAAAAAGCACTTATGAGTGAGTACATGTGATACTTGTCTTTCTGTGTCTGGGTTACCTTACACAAAATAATGTTGTCTAGCTCCATCCTGAAATTCAAGATGTTGTTATTCTTTTTTCTGCTGTGTAGTACTCCATTGTGTAAATGCACCACATTTTCCTTATCCATTCTTCAGTCGAGGGGCATTTAGGTTGTTTCCAGGTTCTGGCTATGACAAACAATGCTGCTATGAACATAGTTAAGCACAATTGAGCATCCTTTGGATATATATCCAAAAGTGGTATTACTGGGTCTTAAGGAAGGTTGTTGCCTAATTTTCTGAGAAATCACCACACTGACATCCAAAGGGGCTGTACCAGCTTGCATTTCCACCAGCAATGCAGAAGTGTTCTGGGGTTATATTTAGGAAGTTGTCTCCTGTGTCAATGTGTTCAAGTGTACTTCCCACTTTCTTTTCTATAAGGTTCAGTGTGGCTGGCTTTATGTTGAGGTCTTTGAGCCATTTGGACTTGAGTTTTGTGCATGGTGATAGATATGGGTCTATTTTCATTCTTCTACATGTTGATGTCCAGTTATGCCAGCACCATTTGTTAAATATGCTTTCTTTTTTCCATTTGATATTTTTTGCTTCTTTGTCAAAAATCAGGTGTTCGAAGGTTTGTGGATTAATATCCGGGTCTTCTATTTAGTTTCATTGGTCCTCCTGTCTGTTCTTATAACAATACCAGGCTGTTTTCAGTACTGTAGCTCTGTAGTAGAGTTTGAAGTCAGGGATTGTGATGCCTCCAGAAGTTCTTTTATTGTACAGGATTGTTTTGGCTATCCTGGGTTTTTTGCTTTTCCATATGAAGTTGAGTACTGTTCTTTTGAGGTCTGTGAAGAATTTTACTGGGATTTTGATGGGCATTGAGTTGAATCTGTAAATTGCTTTTGGTAAGATTGCCATATTTACTATGTTAATTCTACCTACCCAAGAGCATGGGAGATCTTTCCACTTTCTGGTGCCTTCTTCAATTTCTCTTTTCAAAGGTTTAAAGTTCTTGTTATACAAATATTCCAGCCCTCAGCACTACCAGGGTGTCCTTGGAGCTCCAAAGGAGATCATAAAACAACTGGTGGCTCTGGGTGAATTCCCAACTAACCAATAATAACTGGTGGGCCATAGGATATCTCCATTTTCCCTTCATCCATTTTCTGAATGAAGAACTGAGAGGCTTTGTCAGGTCCCTATGTTCCCAGTTAAAGTACCCTATTACCAGAATCCAGAGACCAGGCAGAAAATTGTCACAGAAGACTAACTGAAAAAAGACTTCAATGACTTACCAAAAGAAGGGACCTCTATTTAAATATAATGCTTGCTTTATCCTTTTCTTTTTTTAAAATTTATTTTATTTGGAGCATGATTATTCACTACCTAAAGAGCCTACCTTCAGAATATGGGGTGGAATTATCTCCCTGGAGCCTCCAAATATTAATTCTAAGATTTGTCAAAGAAAAACAATTTCACTATTTTGAGCCAAATTTGCAAGAAGGTTTATTCAAATATTAAATACTGACCAAGATGGACTTTGGTCAGGATGACTCCCCGGAATTTCCATCTGAGTGGCCCTTAGGCATATGTTACAGTGTCATTTAAGGACAAACGCATATGGCCACCTTATTTTCCTAGGTGGTTTGGCTGTTATTTCTTTCAAGAATTATATATCTCATAGCATTCCAAGAGGGTGGGGCTTATAGGTTAACTTTGGGTCTTGTAGAAGGAAGCACTGCTTCAATTTACAGGATTTATCCTCACAGGATACTTCCTGGGAAGCAGAAGTTCAAAAGTTTTTCCTGCATTTCCTTGAAAGAGGACATTTGGTTTGGGACAATTGTCTGTATTCTGTCAATCATATTTTAAATAAACACTGATTGGCCAATAGCCAGGCAGGAAGGATAGGTGGAACAACCAGACAGGAAGTAGAGGCAGATCAAAGAGAACAGGAAAATTCAGGGAAGAGGAAAGCCCATGCCTTGGCAGCCGTGACCCAGCCACAGAAGAAGCAAGCTGTGACTGCCTTGCTGGAAAAGGTACCGAGCCACATGGCTAACATAAACAAGAATAATGGGCTAATATATATTGCAAGAGTTAATAAGAAGCCTGAGCTAATGGGACAATCAGTTTATAACTAATGTAGACCTCTGTATGATTTCTTTGGAACTTAATGACTGTGGGAACCGGGCAGGACAGAAAACCTCAGACCCTCAGACAACAGACATTGATTTTTGTGATTGTACTTTAGTCTCTAGTCATAGTACTGACCTCAGGCGATCTTTCCAGTTTTCCTGACAGCCATCTAAACATCCTACTCACATATCATGCAACATAGTAGTCATCATGATTCCTTTTTAAGAAATGAGAGAAATGTTGAGCTCATTGACATGTTTAGGAAGCATCTTTCTTACCAAGCTCTCTCTTTCTCTACGTAACAACATGTTATATAAATTCTGTAAATAAACTGAATTCTCACCAAATATCTATACATGAGTGTGCATTTACTAGAAGTCTAATAAAGAATGGAAAATGCTTTCATGAACATTTACTGAAAGAAATCTCCCTATACTGACATCCAGTATTTGCACAAATGTATGCACATGTGTTTATGAGTTGTTTTTTTTCTCTTCTTGATATTGAGAGCATAACCTTTACGGATAACTTCACTTTTACTGCACTTTACTGTTCTCCCTCAGTACTGTTGCTTTAAGTAGCTAGCAAGTTGTGGGGCCTCAATTCTTGAGTTTTGCAAAACTGTGTGATGCAAAAGTCTACTGAACCAGACCATTTTGCCAGTGATTTCTTAACAAGAGAACAAAATGAGCAAGAATCAAAAGTAAGCACAAACCACAGACAGTAAAACCGGTCTCTGATTGGTATAAATTGAGTTTCTAGGAAGCAAAGATGTGACGAACAAAGACAGAAAAAGAACAAGCGTGGGTATTTTGGCACCTCTAATGTCAGGAAGGAAGAGGAAAGAAGATGAAGTTTGTAACAATGTCCTTATCTTGATCTTACAAACTCAGCAGCATGTGGGGGTTACATGAGAATACCCTGTATTACGACTGCCTCTTGTGGTTCAACACATGGCATGGTCTCAGACAGAAGGGTCTCTTGGGTTTTTCACATAGTTTCAGTGAAATGTGGGTATCTGAAAGCTCAGCTGGTCAGAGTTTTCAGGATGGATAACTCAACATTGCTGGCAGGGGGTTGGAGATTAGGACATGGATTTTGAAGGGAGCTTTGTTTGCCATCTTCTCGTGAGCCTGAGCATCAATTACCCTGGCAGCTACATATAAGAACAAGCATTCTTTTGTTTTTTAATTGTTATCTTAAAATTTTTATACAACATATTTTGATTATATTCTTTTTCGTCTCTCAACCCCTCCAAGGTCCTTCCTACCAACTCAAATTCATGTTCTTTTTTTTTCTCTCTCTAAAACCAATCAAAATCAAAGCCAAAAATCAAAAATCAAAACCAAGAAACAAAACCCAATAAGACAAAAACTACCAAAGAGAAACAACAAAAATCATACAAAAAATGGAGTTTTGTCAGAACACAGTCTGAGAATGGAGTCGGGTGAGGGCAATTCTGAGTGCTTGGGAAAAAAGTTCAAGAAAACAAGAGCCTTGTGATCTCAGTTTCTTCAAGAACATGGAATTGTTCTTGGACTATGACCATGGCCCTCCCAGGTTTAACAGGTAGGAATGAGTTCACATTAGATTATTTATTACACCTGATTATTGTTATTTGTATGCCTCTGTGGGAAAACATGTTTTTGCCACATGTAGTCTGCCCTTGTGATTGTATACTTTACTCAGGTGACTGTTCTTAACCTTCAGACTATAGACTGTCTGATGCTCTGAATAAAGTTGCTATTGCATGAGACTTTAGTCTACTTCATTTTTAGGCCCTGCTCTCCCAGGTTCAAGCTGCCAATTAGAGTGGTAAACAGTGTCTCTTTTGTGTATTGGCCAACCACTCCTGGGCATGGTTCCTGCCCTGGTTGTGTGGTTGGTATACCTAGGGTCTCTCCATTGAAGAAAACTAATCTGACTTTTCCGGCAAGTATCATTTGCAAATAGCTTCTTGGTTAGTGGTGGGGCATTGTGTCTGCTTCCCTTTTCTGTGCTTGGATTTTGTATGTCACCTACCACAGTAGAAGTTTATAATGTATATACATCTATGGAAGAAAGTTAAGTGGAGTTACCATATAATGGGGGGGTAATGCCCCAACTAGGCATCTTATTCCATCCAGTAAAACCCTCAGTACCAGGAACGGATTATATCTTGACGAATTGTTGGTCAAGGGGGTTCTTTAGGCAATCCTCTTCAAATGGCACAGGTTATTACAAAGGCTATTGGTTATCCTGAACAAACTAACAGTAACCTACTGCTGAATATTATGTCATTGAACATGAATAAATTGAACTGATATTCTGCTATAAGCTTCAACTCTGTCTAGTATTCACAGTGCTGAAAAGTACTCTGCATGCTACCAGAGAAAAATAATCATCAGTGCTACCCAGCAATCTATAACATCAACCTACCTGAAAGATATACTGATGCAATAGTAGCACAAATGCTGCACCAATAACCAACCACTTTTTAGTTGTGTTTGAGGCCCACTCCATGAAATGAAGCCAATACCTGACCCTGTTAAAGTGGACATAAAACTTTGGCCAAATAGGTCTAGATTAGATGGGTCTTAGGGGGAAACCTTCTACTACTATTCTCTTAAATGAACAGAGCAGTGAAACAGCTTTTAGTGACATATCACTATACCTGTAGCTCAGTGCACTGCTCAGCCCTCATCAGAGAAGGTTCTTCTTGCAGTGCATGGTAGTTAACACTGGAACCCACAACTGGACAATGTGTGAAAAGTAAGAAACATGGAACACTCAGCCCTAAATGGATAGTCTTTATCAAACCATTTCACTCAGGGCTCAGAGGTCTGTTTACAAGAAAAGGCAGAAAGACTATAAGAGCCAGATGTGGTTGGTGACTCCAAGCTGTCTTTCTGAAGCAATGGGTCTGGTCTGATAGAGACTCAAAGAACACACATTCTTGGAGATACAGGTGGAAGCAAGATACCCTTAAAAATATGTAGTTATTGTTATTACTGCCTCTAATTAGTGAAGGGAGCCATTCAGGTCAAACTCAAGACAGGAAAACTAATGGGAAAGGACAAACCTGTAGTGAAGAGAAGCAAGTGAACAGTAAATTTTTGTTTTGTTTTGAAACAGGGTTTCTCTGTGTAGCCCTGGCTGCCCTGGAGTTCTCTCTGTAGACAAAGTTCAAATTCAAAGACCCTCCTACCTCTGCCTCCTGAGCGCTGGGATTAAAAGTTTGTGGGAGCAAACTTTCTCACATTCTTATCTGAAAGATACAGCCTGCCCCAGGCTTCTCTTCTGGCTACATTTCATATTCCTTTCTCATGCAAAATTACGGGGTGGCAGATTTTGCTTAGTGACAGAGCCCTTGCCTAGCAAGCAAGGGGTCCTCACTGTTGTCTGATCTCTGTAAGGGTGGTAGAATGGGAGAAAGGGAGCTAGAATGCTTGCAGCACTTACTAGGCCTGACAAACACTAGGTGCTGCCTTATTATGCCCTGCCACTGCCACTGAACCCCCAGTCTCTCCCTTTGCGTCCCTCTCACTATAGATCCTATTTCTGCCCTATCTTGTATGACTCACCCTGTTGCTTTATCATTGTCTTGTAGCCAGTACATAATAAAAATATAAGCGTTTTCTGATGCAGTTTCATTAAACAATACACAGCCAGTTTCTTTCCTCCCAGCCCAATCAAGCTTTAGCTAAAAAAATGATAAAGATACTTGCTATTTATAAACAAAGAAAAAGTGTAGCCAAGCTTTTTCTCCATCTATGGTGCCAGGAGGAACACTACCACTTGAAGAACACCGCTTCCCTTGATAAAGTAAAGAATTTACTGCACATCTGGGAAGTGTTAATAGTTTGTCTTGGATCATGGCTCAACACTGCAGGGACTCACAGCCCTTACTCTGGAAGGCACAGAGGTGTGATTTTCGGTTTCCAAGCATTATACAAAAGAAATAAAAGCCACTTTGACCCACCTAACCTTTGTGTGTGTTTGTGTGTGTGTGTGAGAGAGAGAGAGAGAAAGAGAGAGAGAGAGAGAAAGAGAGAGAGAGAGAGAGAAAGAGAGAGAGAGAGAGCGAGAGAGAGAGAGAGAAAGAGAGAGAGAGAAACAGAGAGCGAGAGAGAGAAAGAGAGAGCGAGAGAGAGAGTCTGTACTCCCTGTTTGCCTCTGTTTTATTCACCCAGCTTTCAGGACTCTCAACTCTCAAAGCAGAGTTAATAAGAGATTTCTTGTCAAAATCTAAACAGAAGACTTGAAGTGATTGTTATAGGCTCAACTATTAGCTTAATTAAGGTAATTTTTTAAATGCAAACTATGGAATTTAAACAAGAAAAGCAAAGTCAAAGACAACTAATTTGTATTCATAGAATACATAATTCATCATGAAGATCAAATGATGGTAACCATTTAGATATCTGACTAACACAGCATAAATACATAAAATTAAGTGATGAATACAAATAAAAGGAGAAATGCAAAGAAAAATCAGACTAAAATTATTCCTATTCGAGTTTGGCATTTAAAGTTGTAAATAATTACTATCATCTGATATATTTTGAAAACAATCAACCTTGAAAGATTTAACAACCATAAAGATAAATTTTAGTGTCATGTCTTCAATGCCTCCACATTTGTTGTGCTGTTCTCTTAATTTAAAAAGTCCTAGTAGGGGCTAGCTGGAAAGCAGACAGGATCAACAGGAGTTGGAAGACTAACAGGAGAAGGTAACAAGGTGGCATGTGTGTGGATAAAATTAAAATATATTATGTATGACTGAAATGTCATAATGAAGAACATTAACACATATAATTGATGTGTGTTCATTTAAACATTGAAAAAAAGCCTTTTATTATTATTAAACCTTAGTCCTCCACAAGTAACAGCTTCTTAGTGGCAACTTCTCCCAAACAGGCTTGGAGCATGACTTCTTACTTGTGTTTGGATCTAGAATTTCTATTGAATTCTTCTGTCTCTGGTCATTCTCATGTTTCCTTTCTGGGAGATTATAAAATAACACTCCTTTCCCATCTCTTTATCTTTTATATGTAGCATATTCAAAGATAGCTGTGGGTAAATGACGATGAGGTCACAGCCCTTTATCAGAATAAAGTGAGGACTGCAATGAAAGACTGCCTTCTGGTAGTGCTCATTTTTTTAAAGACTTAAAAGCCACAGTGTCCTCAAAGTCTAGTTTGTTGAGTTAACAGTGAACCCACTAACACTGAAGTAACTTAATTTCTACTTAAACAATAGCACCGTCATAGGGTGACTACTGTTTCCCATCAATAGCAGTCACAGTAGCATCAGGAGCAAAATCAAAAGAACTCAAGTGGGGACTGTAATGGGTTCAGGGTATTTAATGACTGATTAGAAAAGGCACAGAGAAACCCAACAATAATGCAAATTGTTGTCCTTCTCTTGATAAAGCAGGCAGCAGAGTCCCACAGACAGAGGCAGACAGCGTTGGCTACATATACCAATGTGGTTTGAGGTGTGCCCTCCCACAACCACTTCCCAGTGGTGTGGCCCAGAGTAAGCTGGGCTTAGCTCATTTCTACCCACAGGAAATCAAGCAGGGTGGCTGGTGGTGCACATATTAGTCTTAAGTTATGCCCTTTCTCTAGAGTACCAGGGTCATATATGTTAACAAAAACATTTATAAAGAAGATGGGGAGTGAGTCAAGCCAAATCTCCCTAAGACTCACTAGTCTCCATTGTCATTCTGACTTTGTAAGGTTTTCTGAGAAGCAAACTTGTACTATGAGTGGCAGGGGAGATACTTTATCCAGTTTCTCCCTACTTAACTCATCCTCTGGATGTGGGCACCTCCACTTAACCCATGGCTAACTATGTTCTGTCATGGTGGTGGATGGAAATTTCCATAAAGCATCTGTTATAAAATGAAAAAAAAAACAGGGAATGCATGACAGAAATGTTGAGACTTATAGTAAAAAGGCAGTTTCTAGATGGAGGAAGAAAAGATCCATTCCATGACCTGAGAGGCTTACATGAGGTTTCATTTTGGGAAGGTCTGGCCAAGATAAACCATTCCATTGTCTTGGACGGCAAACAATCTCGAAAGCATGAAAAAGGCAGAGATCCCAAAGTCTTCATGTGTTAACCCTATTGCTGTAGGTTTGGATATAAATGGCATCAGTTCCCCTGAAGGACTAACTGGTGGAGATAACAAGTGATTACTTATTTGGCTTTCTGTATTTTAAAATTGAACTGTAATTGCAACATTGACCCCTTAACTTTTTTCCAGTCTCTTCTATGTTTCCCTCTCAAATTCATTGCTTCTTTTTATTTAATTGCTATTGTTTCATACGTGTGTTTATGCATATACTTCCATAAGTATATAAATACAATCTACTGAGTCTATTTATAGCTTAAATATATATGATGTCAAGGTTAACCACTTGGTATTTGGTTATGAATCCAGGGGCACCATGCCTGGGGAAGACTACTTCTGCTTTCAGCATCCATTAGTTTCCTTTCTGTGTTAGCATGTCTAACGATGTCCTTGTACATCTCTTGTTTGGGCAATCCTACACTTCCTTTTGTGTTATTCTTCCCCTGCCCCAACTCAAGTCCCTCACTCCGTGTTTCTCACTTTCCTCTCCATAAACAAGGGACCTCTGTCCTCTAGAGGACCAAGGGAAGTGAGAAAGAGTCCTTTAGTGTGGACTAGATAGGAGACTTGTTGTTGAGTTCAGTGACGACAAGGTGACCCAAGCACTTGTCCTCTCCATTGCATACATGCATCTGCCCATACAAGCTGTGCATCCTTGCATGCTGTGTGCTGGGCATGGGGCTCAAGAGACAGGCAATAGTTCATTCTGCTCTTGGAGTGGCAACCCTTTTTATTCAGAAATAAGAAGATACCAGAATGGGAGCACTTTGTTTCAAAGGTCTGCCCTCCACATTTTAGAGCTTCAAATTACCTAACAATTTCCAACAAGACAGAGTAGTACTTAACTTTATTCCCCCATAGAATTTTGAGTAAATGTCAAATATGAGTGAATGAATCATCTGAATTGGGAGCCAGTTTTACAGTTTCCACAGAATTCAGGGTTATCCTGGAAGGAAAAGGAAACCCCGATCTAGTCAACCTCTTCCCATTTGCCTTTTTATCTGTAGACCAGGATGGTTTTTAACTAACATAAGGGTCTTGAACATAAGAGACCTCATTCCATTTTCCTCCCTTTCGGCGAAACAATTCCAAATGCAGTGTAGCACTGAGATTTAGGCGGTCTTCCAGAAGCCAGCTTTTTCCATCTCTAAGCTTACATTGAAGCTATATCACTGTAGCATGATTAAGAAAAACTCAGAGACAGAAATTGGGGTTCAACCTAAAGGTCAGAATAGCAAAACAGCTAGCCACTGGCTCTTATCTCTACCTCAGTCCAAAAATGGTGATCCTGCCCCCAGGAAACCTCGGAATGAGACTGAGACTGAGAGCTGTCCTCCCATTTTAAAATCCTCTCTAGTTCTGGGATTAGGGGTGTGCACCACTGCTGCCTGATTTCTATGGCAAATTAGTGTGGCTACTGGGATTAAAGGTGTGTGTCATTGCTGCCTGGTCTGTAAGGCGGCCCAGTGTGGCTGATTTGCTTTTCTGGTCTTCAAGACAAGCTTTATTCATTAAAATACAAATGAAATTGCCACACATATTGCAATACTAAGGGTGAAAGAATTAAGTAGGGAGGGGCATGTGGGAATGGGAGGGGATGTAGTGAGTAGGTTCAAAGTAAGAATCTATGAAAAAGCCTATGGAAACCCATTAGTTAGTAAGCAGATTTCAAAATACTACTTAAAACAGAGGTCAAACATAATTACACACACAGATGGACAATATTGCTCCCAGAAGACATGGGCTAGTAAATGATATTGCAATACATGCCATGGAATACCTCTCAAAGGGTTACTGTTTAGGTAGGCCCTGGAGATCTCCAACGTAATGCAGGCTCTCGCCACTGTCCATGGTTACCCACCATAACTACAAGAAAAACTGTTACTGAAGACATTGCACATTTTGGCTGCAGGCCATAAATCCCAAACTGACCAGGAAAGTTCAGGAAAGATTAGTCATAAGAAAGATCTACTTTCTCAGAGATCTGCCATTCATATGGGTGTCTCAAAGAAGCCCAATAATGGCACAAGGGTTTTCATATTCAACCTTCTCACAGGGGAAGACAGCAGCTCAAGGTCTTCCCTCTGAGTAGATGTTCCTGCTACATTTGCCGAGCAATGTTAAAGCCAACAAAAATAAATAGCATGACATAAATTCAGTACTAGCGGGAATCATCAATGGTGTAATGAACTTGGCACACGGACTTTGGAGGTGGCCACCGTGCGTGTGAGCAGGATGCAAAGGGTGGGCCTACCCTGGAACTCGAACACTGAATTAGAAACAGCCCATTTAGCAGGATGCAAAGTGATTTGTATTTTTGTCTTAAAATACGAGTTGACTTCCTGGGAAAAGCAAACAAAACTAAAATGTGGTGCTGGTGCAGAAAAGGCCCTGAACAGTAATTACAGAACCAGTCAGGCTTGAAGTAACATTCAAAATCAGTCAGGTATAAATCATTCCAATCCCAGAACCTACACATTCTGGTTTTGACAGCAAAAAGGCAATTTAACATAATTAATAATTATGTCAGTCACTTAATGGATCAGCTAAGGTAGAATACAGCAATTTTACATTTCCATTTTGAAAGATTTCTTCTTCCAGTGAGAACACAATATGAGATCTACATTTTAAGCAAGATTTCAGGCACACAATACAATATAGTTGACTGTGGACAGCAGGTTGGATAGCAGATCTGTAGTACTTGCCCACTCGGTGCCTGTTTCTTTCTCCCCCAGTTCCTGCCAAAATCTACTCTCTGTTCTGAGAGTTTGACTATTTCAGAGCCTCGAGGAAGTGGAATTGGACAGTCTTTGTTCTCCTAGAATTGACATTTATTTAGCATGATGTCCTCCAGGTTCAGGTATGTTTTCACACATGACGCAGTTTCCTTCTAACGGCTAACTTAGGTTCCATTGTATATACGCCGTGATTTCCTTACCTTCTCATCCATGAACACACATGTAAGTCCTGTCCTCATCTTGGCTCCTATAAATAATATTGCAGCTCAGGCTCCACAGTTTTTTGCTGTTCTACTTCCCTTGGATCTGTATCTACGAGGACTGACAGGCAGAGAGGTGACAGCATTTCTCATGTTCCACACTGGTCACTCAGCCATTCATTTCTCTCCACCAGTACAAGAGTGCCTTACTTCCACATCTTCATAGACACTTTTCATCTCCTTATTTCAGGATCATAGCCACAGTCTGAGGTAATATCTTATTGTGGTTCTGACTAACATTTCGCTGGTGCTTATTGACATCACACTCTTCACATATCAACTAGCCATTTGTATGTCTTCTTTGAATAAATGTCTATTCAAATCCTTTGCCTTTTTTTTTTTTTAAAAAAAAGAAAAGCAAGTTTCCTTACTGTTCGCAGTACAGACTATAATGCAACTTGGCAGGACGTACAGAGAACAGCATGGGAGGAGAAGTATTTCAAGTTAATTGGACAGTTAAGGCATTTCTGCCTGGGTAGACATCCTACATTCTGGAAAGGAAACAAACAAGCAAAGCAATCCCCTAAACCCTGAATAAAAACAAAACAAAGTAAAACCCACCACCACCAGGGGGCAGTGTGCATGTTCTACGGGAATGCAGCTGCGCCACCACTGTCCTGCCTCCTGTGAAGGCACAGGCCACAGGGTTACAGCAGGGGAGGGAAGCTAGGCTGCCCAAGCTTCTTTCCATCCTTGAGAAAACAGCATGAATGGGTAAGAAAAACCACAGACCAGGATGTGTAAAGAAAGGAAAAACGAATCTATGCAGCATTTATAGATACGTCTCTAGCCAGCTGGGGTGAAAATATGCACCTGTGTGTGTGCAGTTGAGAAAGCAAGCTGCTGTCCTGGTTTCGAAAGAGTCCTTTGGTTAGAGTACAGTGTTTGTTAATTAAGGCCCAAGGTTTGAGTCTGATGCCTCTGTGGGGTGAACTTCCAATTCCATAGCTGTAAAATGTACACCTTACCCTTGGGAACCTCTTCAAAAATGTGCTGTTGGTTGTGAGCGATTGGACTACTCCATTCGTAGGACATCAGAACTGTCTCTGATGGTATCAGCTCTGTGTCCTGCTGTGGAATGGACATGTTAATTGGGCATGACATATAATATATATATATATGTGTGTGCTTCCCAGAAAAACATGTTTGTAAACAAAACATACAGAATCTAAGCTATATCAGGTTCTTCTCACATTTAAAACATGCTCAATTCAGGTGCAAATGTGTTAGCAGCCTGTCTAGGGCAGAAAGCACCAAGCATACAACAAAGCGAGTTTTAACTTCTGAAGGGGGAACCTCAGCAAAATCCCTCCCAAGATGCATTGTCTTTGTAAATGGGCATGACCCTGTCAAAGGCCGCACACTGTGCACAGTTACTAGTAAGTTTTTGTTTTGTTTTGTTTTTCCCTACACAGAGACAGGGTTTCTCTGTGCAGCCCTGGCTGTCCTGGAACTCACTCTGTAGACCAGGCTCAAACTCAGAGATCCTTTTGCTTCTGTCTCCTGAGTGCTGGAATTAAGGGGAACCACTTCCTGGTGTTGTTTTCTTTTTTCTTTAAGAACACAAACCACAAAATTAGTTTACAGGAATTGTTTTTCTAAACCAACACAATCCCCCCAAATCAAAGCAAAACAAAACTGTTAATTGCCCTCTTCTTAAATGAAAGGCATCTGCCTTTAACCATACAGCTGGGAGGAGAAGGGCCTCATTCTATTTGGTGACCACCTGGCTGGAAGGGTTGAGAACAGAGCTGGCAATAACTATTCTGACTTCCATGGTCCAGAACACGGGGAAGAATTTCCACCTACTAGAGAGCTCTCTGAATTTCAAATCTCAATGGTCTGAGCCTCCTCAAATCAGCCTGCTGACTTTTATATGGGTGCCCAACTCCTTTCCAACAGATTTTCCAGATTACATCCCTTCTCTGTGATGGTACTGAGCATCCCATGGTTGATGTAGGTTGTCACACACTCAGTCCTGTTTTGTGGGTACGAGTGTGAACAGGGTATGGCTTAGCACGTATCACCCTTGATACTAAGGAAGCTTGCTCCTATCTCTTTCCAGACTCTCATCAGAATCAGAGTTGACGCATGGTCTCTTTGTGGTTTTACTGACTCGCCTTGCTCCTGCATCTCAGCCAAAGGTATTTGTCCTAAGGGAATCCATCCAGAGATGGCTTTTTTTCTCTAGACAATGCTCAAAGGGCAAGCTTCAAAAATCAGCTGAGAACAGCATCTAAACTACTGTCATTGTTTCTCGGAGTGGGAACTGTTAGTGCTGGGGTTTGGTGGCTCAGCTACTCTGAATATAATAAAAAACCAATGGTATCGTCTAAAGGCAATAAGCCAAAATGGTACAAGCACGAGCTTGGGACAAAAGAAGTAAAGATTTTCTAGAAGACATTAGTATAAAAGCAACCACTGAGTAAAAACCTTCCTAAACCTAAAAGTCATTTATAAAAAGAGCATAGGACGACCATGTATGGAAAGCCCACAGCAAATACACTGCGTGCAATGTACAATTAAAAAAACAGAATATGAGTGCACATAAAAGTACATAAACTATTTTCAATAAAAATGATTCAACTTTTTTTTCAAAAGAAAAAAGTCATTTTATTGGCTACTAGCAGAACCCTATGCCGTATTTAAGAGATATTTCATAAGTGAAGAGAGCAGGAAATGCTGGAAATAGAGGAAGACACAAAGTTACACCCAAAGAAAAAGGAAATGAAGTTTGAAATGTCATACCAGAAAAAGTATAGTTCATATCCTCAACTTGAAATGAGAACAAAAAAAAAAAAAAAAAAACAAACCAAAACGCCAAATAGGGAAATAGAACAGCAGACTCATATCAAAGTTCTAGATAAATTTATGTGCACAGTAACTCACTGCCTGCTTTCATGAGGCAGCACCCAGATGCAGGAGACTCGTGTGCGCCACTGTAATACTACGGCAGATCATAGAGCAAATACATAGGCAATGACAGGGGAGACAAAGTGAGTAAGTCAGAGCTTGTGTGCATATTTATTCACCCTTGCAGACCTCCATTGCAGCTGTGCATATCACACTTTCTTCTTAAGCACATACTGATATTTATAAAAATCGATCAGACAGCAAGTAACATAGGAAACTATCATTTTAAGAAGGAAGATTAAATCAATCAGCACTTTCTGATTATAGTGTAACTAAATTAGAAAATTTGAGTGGGTGTGGTGGCATACTTCTGCAAAATCCCAGCACTTACAATTTAGAGGGAGGAGGATCAGAAGTTCAAGGTCATCCTCAGATACAAAGTAAATTTGAGGCCGACCTGGACTGCATAAGATCCTGTATCATAAAGACTAAAATCAAACACAAAACTCCATGAAAATTAAAGGACAAAGACAGCATTTTCTTCCAACTAGAAGTTTTGAAGCTTTCCATTTTAAGGGAGGCTACAAAGCAATAGTGTAGACATGTCTAAAAAATAAATGAGGCCCTAAGTGTCACAACCAATGGAAGACTCTTAAGCCAGAAATCAGAGAATAATGTCTTATTTTAAGGATACACGCTTATAAACATATACAGAGAAATTGTACCAGCTTATTCTTTCAGCATAATGATTTCTGGTGTCATCCATTTTTCATAATTTCTTTCTCTTTTTTTTGTGGTTGCATAAAATTCCAGTGGACAGATTCACCACATCCTCCTCACCCATTAGTCTATTTGTGGTCATCTAGGCTGGTTCCATTTCTTGTATATCATTAACAATGCAATTATAAACTGACATTCAAGTTTCTCTGTGATATGTTGATTTCTTTGGATATAAAACTAAGAGGGATAGATCTGGCTCACACAGTGGTTTTATTGGATACTAAAGAACACCCACAATGAATTCCACAGTGACTGCCCAAATTGACACTCTTACCAGCAGTGTTTTCTTAGAAATTACAACATTCAAGTACTGATACATTAGAATGAAGAGATTAAGCAGAACAATTTTCTTAAACAGAAAAGAGAAATTGTCAATGAACTAACTCTTAATTTCCCATCAGAACCATGTAGTTTTCCCAAGGGGAGTATACCATATTCCAGAAAGCAAGCAATCTCAATGATATTAAAATTGTTCCCAGAAACAGAAAAAAAGAAATAAAACAAAAAGGCAACTTTCCATATTCTTATCATAAACCAAGTACAATTTGATGCATGATTAATAAAAGCTCAGAGAAAGAAATTGGGGTTCAACCTGAAGGTCAGAAAAGCAAAATAGCCAGTCACTGGCTCTTACCTCGACCTCAGTCTGAAAATGGCGATCCTGCCTCTAGGAATCTCAGAATGAGAGCTGTCTCCTTCCGTTTTATAATCCTTTCTAGGGCTGAGATTAAAGGCATGCACCACTGGGATTAAAGGATGCACTGGCCAGTTTCTATGGCAACTCTTTGGCTACTGGGATTAAAGCGTGTATTACCATGGCCTGGTCTGTAAGGCTGATGAGTGGGACTGTTTTACTCTTTGATCCTCAGGCAATTATTTTTAAATAAATTGTATTTATTAAAATACAAGTGAAATATCACTACGACAATTCCAACATCTAGGTTTTGCAGTTGAGAGCATAAAGTATAATTTTCATAAAGCTAACACAAAAAAGAAAACTATATGCCAATACATTTGAATGTCGAATAAAATGCTGAAGAAATATTAGTAAACTTCAATCATTAGCATAGGAGAAATTTAATATTATGGATGAGTAGGATTTAGTCCAAAACTACAAAAGTGAGTTAATATCAGGGAATTAATTAATTTATCATAAAAATACATTTGTGAGAAAAATTGTATATCTCCATTCATGTACAAATTTATTGGAAAAAGTTGGTTATCTATTCCTGGTAAAATACAAATAGGGATCACTTATACACATATTTTGGTACTTAACATAATTACTTTATTTCATAAATAAACTGGAAGATTGTCCCAAAAAAGCAAGGACTGACACTATTTCCATTGCTACCTAATTGTATGTGTATTTTGTACATGCTTTTGAATATAACCTTTATAATAAAATAGTAAAATCTTCTTTATAATACAAAGATACACACATACATTTAAAAGAATAATTTGATGTTATTTATGTTCAGTTGTGCATTTCAGATTTGTGGCTGATGGATACAAAACCAATCACAGCAAGCAAAAGAAGTACCACAGATTTGAAACGGACATCACGGTATATAAAATGCTCTGTGGCCTTTTTATTGCTAGTTATAAAATTTTACATCAGTGGCAGCTGATATATTGCCAAGAAGAAAGGAACAAACATTCTTAACACTTAAATGTGAAACTTTGATGTTCAGGTCACGAACAATGAAAGTTAAATGAGGGCTTTAGCTCTGACATTTAAGGAGCCTGGAACTCATCATCCTTATCCTTAAAAACTGGACAAATTAAAAAGCGACACTTTTTCATTTACCCAGAACTGAGAGGTTGTGGGACAAGGAAAGCATCATCATGAGTGTGGGGAGGCAAGCAAGCCGATGAGTCACAATGAGGCTGTTTACCCGACACTGAAGCCACTGAAATATGCACCAATAGGAATGCTTAGATGACAGTTTTGATGGATTCTGAGAGCTGGATGAGAACTATCAAGAAAGTTACTTGGGAACCTTCGATTTAGAGGATACTTTGCACATGTATTAGCTTTACATCTAGGAAATCCAATAAGCTCTCAAGGTCTGAGAGGTTTTCCCTATGATTCTGGTGAGGAGAATGGAAGATTAGTCATGCCTGGAGCCTGTCAACAATGAAGTTCAGTTCTTATGGGAGCAGCTTTTTTTTTTTTTCCTGAGCCTTGTTCTACACCTACAGTGGAAAGGCATTTCTATGTGTTGGTCTCGTCTTTCTGCCTCACCAAGGTGGGAGAAACCACACAACAAGAACCACTTGAACTACTCGAAAAATTGTGTCAGAGACACAAGCCCACTAAAAGACCAAGATTTAAACTTGAAGAATAGGAATCCTTCTCTCCTATTTGTACTATTCTCCCACACCAAGGGGATTCCAGTAAGCGATCAGTAGACAACAGCTGGAAGTCTTGGGAGACACACATACTCCTTGACAAGCAGTGCCAACGAGCCTGGAGTGAAATGGAAGATGAAAATGACACTAGAGGACCTGGATAATTTTGTTCCTCATAAATACCCCAAACATTAAAGTGAGCTCAACTTTAACCATTACATCCATCCTTATTCTAGAGACCCATTATACTACATCTCAACGGCGCATCTAGTTCTCAGTATAACAAAAGACAAGAAAAATGAAGAGAGACATCATCAAACTCAGATACAGATGTGACATAATTAGTGGAGTTACCAAACAGAAAATTTAAAATAATTAAGGCTGACACAGTAAGAGATTTAATGGAGAATAGAGGCAATATATAGAAACACATGTCAAAGGAAACAGAGATTGATGTCCTAAGAAAAATTCCAGTGAAAATCTAGAGAGATTTTTGCATGATTAAAGAAAGAATCAGTGTGTTAAAGATGAGTCAATATGGAATTTCCAGAGTGAAATGTTGAGATAGAAAAAACTTATGAAGGGGAACAGAACATCTAAGAACTGTAAAGACCATTTTGGAAGCAGAGGGAAGGGAATAGAAGACACAAACATTCAAGAAATATCCCAGAGAATGTGGACAAGCAACTGTTTGGTGTTCTTTTGCTCTGTTCTGTGTACAGATAGAAACTGTACACAGGCCAGGAGCATCCCATGGCCCAGTGGCTGGACTACCAGTCACAGAAGCTTAGCACCATGCCCTGAGAACTGTAGGCCTCATGCTCCGAGCTATAGACTACAGAGACTCAAGTCTATTTCTATTGTTTTTCTCATTGTCTCCATGGGACCTTTAACTACCCTTTTATCACTGTCCCTTCTCCTATGTCTCATTATTTTCCCTGCTGCCACACCTCCAATTCCATTACCACCTTTGCTACCGCTACCACACCACTGTTGCTTCTGCTACCTCCTCTTGGTGCTGCCAACTTGACCCTCTCTACAAGCGATAAAAATCAAGCATAGGGGAAGCAAAGGCACTACAAATAAACATCCTACCTAAAAAAGCTTCTTACTGGAAGCGATACTGCAATACCAGGAGGCGGCTGACTCGGAAATGATCTGCTGAGCTTGCCTATATAGCCAGAAGGGGTTGTGGCAGGGGTGTGTGCACCAGTCAATCAGTCCTTCCTACAAATGAAAGGCTCTCCTTCCACTCAGTACTGTAAAGACCAGAGACTTGCAACCTTCCTAAAGTTGTGACCCTTTAATACAGCCTTGTGTGGTGACCCTTAACCATAAAATTCTTTTCATTGCTACTTCATAACTGTAATTTTGCTACCATTATAAATCGTAATGTAAACATCTGATAAGTGGGATTTCTGATGTGTTACTGCTGTGAAAGGCTCTTTTGATCCCACTGCCAAGGGCCCTGACCCACAGGTTGAGAACCACTGATGTAGCCCTTTTACTGGGCCATGTGAGGAACTGCTTATCAGTCTAGCTGGGTGAATATGATGCAGGGTTAAAGTTCACAGAGACTTGAGGCAGCAAACCAACCTGGTGCCAGCTGCTTTCCACACCGTGGTCATGACTGCTCCTTCTGGAGTCGGAGCCGAGCTTCTGCAGTCAGTAGCGGCGGCTGCCACGCAGTTTCCTCAAGCGGATTTGAAGGAATGAAAGCTGCTGGGCTGAGGTACGAGCCATCCAAACAGCACTTGGTCGAGAGGCCATGTTCAAGTCAACCGTGGTTCCAGGAAACAATCTTTTAATTAAGAAGTCGAATCACCCTGGACACCAGCTCGCTTTATGGAAAAGCATCAGGCTGGTAAGAAGGAAATTGCACTTTCAGACCGTGAATACCATGAATTTAAATCATTGTAGCTAGGCTCAAGGAGGTCTTTATTAATCAAACTGGGAACCATTACAATCAACACATTTTTGCCAATGAGAAAATAAGTTCCCTTATTCTAGTGCTTAAAAATCCACGCTTGAGAATTTGACAAATTCTGTATCCTGCTGGTTGTACGAGTATTTTCTCTGTATTAGCGAAAAGGGTATCTTTGAGGAATTTATTCATTTCTTCTAACTTTTTGTTAGTTTTCTCATCCCTTTCGATAAAGGAGTTTTTCACCTCTTCTTTAAAAGACTCTATAATTTTCATAAAGCTACGTTTAAAGTCAATTTCTTCTACTTCATCTGGGATAGGTTGCTCGGGCTTTCCTGTTCCATAATCGCTGGATTCTGGTGTTA
>PVIU01025756.1:0-23142 GCA_004026605.1 Ondatra zibethicus | reverse complement strand
AATAATACCATTCAAAATCTCCACCTCCTCCCCTCCTCCCATTTCCCTCCCACTCCCCCACTTACCCTCCCCTCTCCCCCTCCAGTCCTAAGAAAAGGCAGGGTATCCTGCCCTGTGGGAAGTCCAAGGCCCTCCCTGCTCCATCCAGGCCTAGGAAGGTATGCATCCAAACAGACTAGGATCCCAAAAAGCCAGTACATGCGGTAGAATCAAATCCCAGTGCCATTATCATTGGCTTCTCAGTCAATTCCCATTGTCAGCCACATTCAGAGTCCGGTTTGATCACATGCTTGTTCAGTCCCTGTCCAGCTGGCCTTGGTGAGCTTCCATTAGATCAGTCACACCATCTCAGTGGGTGAGCCCCACTCGCAATCCTGACTTCCTTGCTCATCTTCTCCTTCCTTCTGCTCTTAATTTAATTTTCATGTCTTCTCTCTACCTTAGTTTTCTTATCTTTATAGAATTAGCTCATCTCATGATCCAACTCAAGTAATTGCATGCATTCTATCTCTTAGGTTATAGCATCTGTTTACAAGTTATTAATCTGTACAATTCTGCTGGAATCTGTCTTTAACTTTAATTTAAAGGAGATTTATTTCTTTATTTAGTGATTATTCTGAGACATAAAACCTTAGTAGTTTGAGAGGATGGGATGAACAAAGCAGTTTACTGAAGATCAATTAGACATATATTGTATTTTGATTTGGCAAGTTCACGGGATAAGAACAAACTACAGAAAAATAAAAATAACCATGCATATAATCATAAGTGGAGATGGAAAGAGAGAGGAACAAAAATGGAAAGGAAGTAAAAGGAAGAGGAGGAAGAGAAGGAGGGGAAGGAAAAAAAGAAGAAGAGTGGGAAGGGAGGGAGAGGGAAGTGGGATTGAAGGCATCAAATTTTACTGATCTTTCAAGGGACCCAAAATTGAGTTCCTAGAAGCCAACTTGGAGAGCTTACATCTGCCTGTGTACCTCCAGCTCCAGTGGATTCAACACTCCTTCTGGTCTCCAAGGGCACATACACTTATATATATACAAAAACCTAATTAAAATGTAAAATAAACATAAAAGCCAAATAATTATAAATTTATAATGAAGTATATGTTTCATGCAAGTGTTTTGAAAAACAATACAAAACACAAGATAATCAATACAAACTATCAAGTAAAATTTACTTGGGAAAGGCAGTAGGGTATGTATAGGACCATATTAATAAATTGTTTTCAACAACCAGTCTCACCTCCAACTTACTCCACTGACGTTTTATGTCACTTGCTGCTAGCTTTGTTTAGTAGTCAGAACTCATCAACAGACCATGCCTATAGGAGGAAAAACTTTCAGTCTTCTTTAATGGTAATCACTTTAAGGTATAAGAAAGAGAAAACTTCATGGAGGTGATGGAGATGCTTATTGCCTTAACATTGGTGATGATATCATTCCTTTATATTAAATCAAACTCATTAAACCATGAAGTTTCTATGTACTGACATTATTGTTCTCACTTGAACACATTTTTATAGATAGATAGATAGATAGATATAGATGATAGATAGATAGATATAGATAGATAGATAGATAGATAGATAGATAGATAGATAGATAGATAGATAGATGTGATTACAAATACCTCAGAGACCCTAAAAGTATGTTAAGAACTTACAAGGAAAAAAAAGTGAGAGTCCATTTGGAAAAATGAAGCTTTGATTAGAAGTTGTTTTGGTAGAAAAAGGTGTCCAATAAATAGCCTCACAGATAAGTTATAACATTTTTCTGCTCAGAAATTAAGGAGGCTACTTTAAGAAATTTAACATGTATGCCTTTAGGCCATAATGAGCATTATTTTAGGTAACTATGAGCTTCCTGTTTCTAGAGATTTCTTTGGAAGATGATTCATGGGTAGATGCACAGTGAACATAAGCTTCCAGCCTCAGCCTTTGGCGAATCCTGATTTAAAGCAGATAAAGGTGATAATATAAAGGGCGATTGTGAAAGAGTAGTTCATAAGGTTATAGAAATGACTTTAGGCTCTAGGGAGCCAAGAGAATAAACTGTGTATTTTGTGAAATAGAAAGTAGATCTTGTGGAATGCTATTGACAGACCAACTAAAATAAGCGCCAAAGTAGAAATCATCAAAAGTAGATAAACTACAGAAGATTGCAAGCGTGGTCCTGAATATAATCAGTGAGTGACACTATGGTTGCATAAACTAGTGCTAGGTTTGATTATGATATACTAGGTAATTAAACATTATTTGTACAAAACAACAGGACAGAGGAAGGAAGAGCCAACAGTTAGAGGCATTCATTACACGTTCATATTCCCAACCCCTGAAAAAATATTGCTGGCAAATAATATATGTGATGAAAGGTAGGCTATTGACTGCTTGTCAATTGACTCAAAGTACCACCTATGAGAATAGCATTGAATAGTTAATGTGATTCATGGGAGAAAATGAGGAATTTAAGGAGTATTCAGTGTCTGGAATATTTTGAAGGATCTGAATGGAGTAAATATAAATTTATTTGTCAAATGATTAATATGAAATTCTCTAAGCATTAATCTTAATTATATATAAATAATTATAATATGTCATATTTTTTTAAATCAATAAGCTTTTTTATTTAAAGTGGTAGGCCATTGAAGATATAGAGACAAGACTGGGTGGGAAGCAATAAGTTGATGGGTGATAAATCCAAAATGAAAATTTTTAACTGTGCCAATTTGAGGCTGGCATTGCAGAAGAAAACAGTATTCTCTCAGAAAACCTGTTTCACTTTTCCTTTAAAGAACTTAAGAATGACGGGAAATTACAGAATGCTTCCTGCTCCTCATACATTTCGGTAAAGGATACTCATCATTTGAGAAGATAGTTTAGCCATCTGGGGATACACTCTGGTCTTTATCTCTATAGTCTGGGAAGGTTGTAAAATGAAAAACATAGTTTCAATCTGAGAAATATGGGAGTGAAGGACAGAGCAGCCAAAGAGCTTTCACTCAGACAGGGGAATGTCAGGAAGTGGTCTTAATTCCATGATGGAATGCTCTTCTGTGCAGAAGGAAGGAGGAAATCTGTACTGAAAATTGTAAACGTGTGTAGCACTAATGGAATCAAATGTTCTTTAAAATAACAGCATCATTTTGAGATTTAATTTTGCAATGAATCTAACTTGTGCTATTGGTCATAGTACTTTTTGAGTTGATTATTTGTTGATGTTGTTAGTTATTTAGTTATAGATTAAGTGGGATTCAACAGAATATATTGTTTTTTATTTGTTTTATTATAAATCTTTCTATTGCCTTCATTACTAACCAGCACATAGCAAACTAAGGATGCAAGATGGCTGCCACTGTGATTTGAGAATATATTTTTAATAACTTACCAAATGCTCCTATTTGTTTTGTGATTCTTAGCATGAAGCCAAGGAATACTGAAATAGTTTTAAAATTCATGTCTCAGTAAATAAAAACTCAAGAAAGGAGTCTGAATACTACATGGTTTTATTCAAATTCATTTGAGAAATCCAAGTTGTAATCTAAAATAAATGACATTTAAAATGGCTTACAATTCATTATATTTTCCAGGACCACCATTATCCAAAAGGAAAATCATGAGAAGAGGTTCAACTGGCAGTATTGACCTGATAGGACAGCCAGTGTCCTTTACTGTCCAGTGTCTATGTACCAGCTCCCCCTGGTGGACATTTTCAAAATAAAATTGTATTGGAATAGTTTGATTGTTTATAAATATCATTAAGTGTGTCAGAATTCACTTGGACCAAAAAGACATCTTTGCATTTCTTATTTCATACTGACAGTAAGTCATACCTTCCTACAAATATACCATATGGGATGTTAAGAACTGACACTGGGCTGTGATGTCAATTTTAGTTTTTTCATATTCATTTGTGCTTATGTATGTATATATATGCACAATACAATTTGAAATCTTAATTATCTTTTGTAAAAATGTTTTTATTTGTGTTTATTCTCCATGTATGTCATCTATCTATCTATTAAATATCTAACTGTCTCTATTTTCAGTCAGGCCATTGATTCATAAATATTTTTGTGCTGCTATCAAAAACACATTGTTAACAACAAAATTAAACCAAAAGACTTATACGTTGTAATGATCTTTGCATACTAATTCTCCCAGTCCTTATCTTTGTTAACTTGCATTGTGATTTTGGTGAGGCAAGTCATGTCATCAAAATAAGGATATTCAGACCTCTCTCAACATTTTCAAACAAGCTTTCCAGAAGTGTGTTGGTTTCTGTCCTTAGTAATTCAAATGTAAAAAAATGCATAGGCTGTATGCATTATTATTACTGAACACTAAGAACAATGTAAAACACTAGGAATTCTAATCACCAAAATGCATTGTAAATGAGGCTTGGACTACAATGAACATAAAGTAAATGATTGTATTTCATCTTGGAAAGAATAAATTAAATGCATATTATAAATTGTTTTATCACCCAAGGTAACATAGTATATCACAGATATGAATGACCTTATTACAAATTGACATTAATTGATTAATAAGTTCTACCTAATAACCAAATGAATTGCTGTGACTTATCAATAAGATGTCATTGAACTTGAGTATGGAATACTTCTTGAAACTATGTGCAGATGAAGCAATCTTATTAAATTTCATTCCTAAGACAATTTGTTTCATCTGTGTTCACAAACAATTCTGACTACTTTTGTCTAAAATAAGAGGCTTTAATTGGGACGAATCTAGGACCTCTGCATGTATGTGAAAGTTGTGTAGCTTAGTCTGTTTGTAACTGTTCTAGCAGTGGGATCAGGACCTATCCCTGGCATTTACCTGACTTTGGGGAGCCTGTTGTCCATGCTGAATTACCTTGCCCATGCTTTATACATGGGAAGGAGCTAAGTACTACCTAAACTTGATGTGCCATGCTATGTTCAAGTCCAAGGGAGGCCTGCTCCTTTCTTAATGGAGACTGAGGAAGAGTGGGTGGTTGGGAAGGGGGGGTAAATGAGAGTAGGGAATCTTTCAGGGAGAGGGAACTGGAAGGGAGGAAGGAGAGGAAACTGTGGTAGGTATGTAAAATGAAGGAAAAATCTTAATAAAAATAAATAAAATAAGAGGCTTTATATTTTCAATAAGATAAAAGTTAAAATTTATTATTGTGGAAAGTGATTAAAATTTTGAGATGAGCAGGCAACTTCTCTGATAGTGAAGTTTATGTGGTATTAACTTAGAATTGAAAAATAAGAAAAGAAAGACATAAAGGTACAGACTCTCAAGAGTATTATGATGGTCTTCATTTTTTCTACATTGAAAGTTCTTTGTGAGTGGTGGTAGCTACATTTATCTCTGAGTGTACATAAGACTTGAAATGTAGTAAGGGAGTATGATGGTCTAGCAGAGGGGTAGTAGTAGATTCTCTTCTAAAACCCATGACCTCAGTAGCTCTGGGAAGTGTGACGCTTCCAGCACCAGGCATGATTTCCCTCCTTTTTAGTGGACCTTTAGACCAATTTGACATCTATTGGTTGTCATTGACATGAATACTGCTTCATTCATTTTTTTGCATATCTCGTCATGATGACAACTGTCCTGGTTCGTGTGTGTCACAGGTGGGTGGAACTGTTACATTACTTCCTTTCTTTGGCTGGATGTACAATATATTCTGGAACTATGAAAGCTAAAACACAGGAGGAAGCTTTAGGGCTCAGTTTAACTTGAGTCATGTAAATCATATTATCTTCAGCAAAAAGGGCCCACCCATAATGTGAAAGACAACAAAGGGCTACATCTATAATCTGTATTACTTTTGAGAGTGCTCAACATTGAAAACAACCCCACACACAGACAATAGAAATAGCATTAGTGGGTTCTATTTATTTATACTCTCTCTCTCTCCCTCTCACATGGGAAACGTTCCATGGAGGGTAACTAGTAGTGGCTGAAGGCAGAAAAAGGACTGAGAAAGTGATGCAATTTTATTTCATTTAAAAACATTTAAAGCTAAATTAAATTTTTTAAAAAAATACAGTTGTTTCTCAAAAGAGGTAGAGCAGCCACATCTCTAATAGTCAAGCCCTGTGATGTCTGGAAGCATTACTGTGCTGACTGTACTTCAGGATTTCTTAATTTCATGCTTAAGAATCAAGTTGCTTCATGCTTAATTGAATACAGTAGATCTTCTTTGACCACAGTGGTCTGTGGATAAGGCATTCATGCCAAATAGACTCCAATATTCATTTTTATTGGCCATGTTCTTAATTTACCTTCTGTTTTGTGATATATTTAAATCTTTTAATGATCTATAGTCTCCTCACTTGATAATGGGAATGTCCTCTGACTATCATACGCACACACAAATGAATGCATGCACACACACACACACATTCACACACACACACACACATTGAAGTAAGCTAGAAATTGTTCTATGACAAAATTTTCCAAATGTTTGTAGGAGTAAAAATTACCTACATTGACATAGTTATTGCACCTTCTGAGCAGTATCAAGTCTTAATTTTCAGTTAGAGATATGGAGAAATCGATATTTGCAAGGCACCTTTGGACTTATATATGTTTATTTAAACATTAGACTTTTGTTCACTGATTCAACTTTGGACACATTTACATTAAGAAGGTGTGAGCCCAGAGAGTTCAAAATAAACATTTAGAAAACCAGAGGTTGTTAAATACATAATAGTGTGTGTCTTAGATTTATGTATCATTCTTCATAGAAAAGGTTAAGATAATAAAATGTAGACCCATCCCAATCTGTAACAGCTTCTTTATTGTGTTGGGGAGTTATGTTTGTACGTGTGTGATATATGTTTACATGTGTACTCCCTTCCGGTGCCAATAAGTAGGCAAGAAGAGGATGTCAGGCAAGTTTCCTGCTCTATGCTCTTTTCATCATTTCTTTGAGACAGTGAACCTGAAGATCACCAGTGTGGACAGAATGTTTTGTCAGAATTCCTTGTTTCACCAGCACTGGGGTTAGAGCAGTCCAGGACCATACCCGTATTTTATGTGGCTTCTGGGGATTCAAACTCAGATTCTCACACTTGCACAGCACTGTTCTTGTCCACTGCAAACTGATACAGTTTGAAATGGGAAATATCTAACAAAGAATTTTCCTTCCATTTCCTTTTGCATGTGGAATACTAGAGGTGTGTCAATGTACTTGGTAACCCATCAACAGTTATGAATTTGGTGAAGTTAGGTAAAGGATTACTCTAGAGAATAATTGAGCGATTTGAAACTTATGTTCACACAGTTATCTCATTAGTTTCTAATGCTGTCTAGCATACCAAAATTACCAGGATGTCAGAGTTTTAAGATGGAAACAACATATCTCCCCAAATTTCTGGGTCAGTATTCCTAAGTTTACCCTTCTTTAATATTCAGTAGAATATAAAATTGAAGCCAAGGCATCAGCCAGCTGTGTGCTCACATGAAGCCTTGACAGAAGAAACGTGTTTCCTTACTCAGCTGGTAGTAAGAAAACAAATACTGTTCATGATGAAGGTTTGTATGTATTGAGAGTTATCTTACCATTCCTTTAATTCTCTTGTGCCTCAGGCATTTTTACTCTGTTGTTTCTTCTGAGTTCATCCCCTTATACTTCCACATATTTTTGAGATCATATGGTGTTTGTCTTCCTGTGCCTGGCTTATTTTGCTGAACATAATATTATCTAGATTCAAAGGTATTGTTGAAAAAGGCAGGATTGCCTCTATTTGCAGTGGGTAAATAATATCGCCACAGAATACACTTATTTTGTACAACCTCAGTGCATATTTACTTTGTCTAGATAACTTGTATGTGACTCTTTAATGGATTTCCTTTGGATAAAAAAATGAGAATTGGGTTTGCTGAATCACATGCTAGTATCAAACTGCTCAAAAACAAACACAACAAACACGTACACAGCTACACACACAGTTACACACAAACAACTATTTTACTAAGGACTATTAGAGTCAGATTATCCATTTGTAAAATCTATTCAACACTCTGGTTATAATTCTGATGGTATACTCAGTCACATTTGTCTTCTTTTCTTTTTCAGAAAGTCAAGAAATTCCAATATTTACCATAATGACAAGATGCCAATTGTTAATAAGGATCAATTAATTAAACTTCATTTGTTAGCAAAGAAGTTTATGATGAAAGGAGAACAAAGTACTGCTCTACTCCTAATCACAACCTAAGTTACTGCCATTAGCTACATCCTCACAATCAGAAGGATTATGCCACTTTGGAAGACATCTGAATGATGGCTCATTCATCTCATAGATCAGCAGTTTCTTGTCATCCATGGAAAAACATTTAGGTTGTAATGCTGACTGTTCTTTTCATATCAAATAAATGTGGTAGGTGGTCATGTAGAATGGAAGGCAGCCATAATTTCAACGGATAGCTCATGACTGCCACCTCCAAATGCTCCGTCTACTGGCGCAAAGAATGAATGGTAGAATGGTAGGTCCAGACTGTATGTTGATGGTGACAATGATTGTCTCCCTTCATGGCTCTGTGGTAAACGTGTGCCTGGTTTGGGAAGGCTGAAAATGAAATGCAGACCTCAGAAGGCTAGGGTGAAAGGGATTTGCTAGGTGTTTGTACTGCTGTGCTGAAGAACTCCCATTAAGCTCCATGTTGCAATAATTAAAATATTGCTTTGATTTGTTTTCAAAACTTAAACAGATCCAGGGAAACTATAGAGAGAATTAGGAACTAATTACATTAAAATACTGAAGATCAATTTCTTATGGGTTGGCAGCCTCGTGTATTTGTTGCTTTTAGGTAGTGAGGAAAATACTATGAAGAAATATTAAAAGATTCTTTTCTAGGGTTCTAAACAATTCACCACTAGTAAATAAATTCGCAGTTGGGCTGAACCACTAGTAAGTAAGTAAATATGCAGTTGGGCTGAACCACTAGTAATTAAATACGCATTTGGGCTGATTTTCCTTTGTGGGGAATGCACTACACAGTTTTGTTCTTGATATTTTACCTTCCCAAAACATTTATGTGATGAAAATTTCAGTTTGGAAGTGCAAAAGTTTGGATTTAGTAACAAAAGCTTCTAATTATTAATGAGGAGGGATATTCACAAGAACAATCAAATATAATTAATATTGTTCCTATATTATTTTCTCCTTTCCAAAGAATTACAACCATATCATAATGTTGACACTGTAATCACAAACATTACACAAACTCGGCTTTCACCAAAGGTCTTGGGGTTCAAATTGAGGTTCAAGGGCACTATGCTCTTTTCCCCCATCCATATTTTTTGCCAGTCCTCAATGAGTTATTATTGTTCTCATACCACAGAGCCTGATAGGTGAGTCCTAGTTAATGGACCTCAGGTAAAGATAGCGTGTTATGACTACATAATGGTAGGTGCTCTACATTTCTAGGAACTTTTCCTGCCCCTGACTAGTCATCTAAAAGAGTGATTCTACTATATACATATATTTGTGACAGCTTTAAGAATTTTACCTTGCAATTTCCAGTGAGAGAATGTAGTGGAGTAAGGGAATGTGGCTGCTTGCCTGCCTCATTTAGTGGAAATTCATGGTGGAACTGAAAAGGTATTGTGATCTCCATGTCTACTTCTAGGCTGCTTATCAAGAATGACAAGAATGTTACAGCAAGCTTAGTCTAGGAGACAACAGACTCCTGAGATAGTTGACTTTGGCTGAAGAACTTTTTAAGACTTTTCAGAATTCTGTTCATCCATAAGCTCTGTCAAACTGCTACATCTTTCTTCATTCCCTTTCTTCTTTAAATGGAATAAGATATTGAAGACTGAAGTACTCCCAGAAAGCCAGCCTTCCCTTAATAAAATCATTTAGTTAGGCTAGACTTCATCCTCTTTCTCCCAAAGGACCTTCTAGTAGAATTTATAGATTACGGTAACACTAGGTATAAAGTAGAGAGGAAGAACCAGATATTTTAAAAACACATAAAATGGTAAAGTGGACTGTCGTACAATTTTGAACAAAAATGAATATAATCGTGGGAATAATATTGAGAAAGTTCAGGTTCACTGCAGAAGGCCAGGTTCTCACTCTGGCAGTAGCAGGTTTGTAGTGATAAGAAAGTCTCTTTTTCTATTTATTGAACTTTATTAAGTCAGATCTTCCAAGCAACCTAAAAATACTTTGTGGCAAATTTACAGAATTATTGAATTTAAGGGTTTTTTCTGGGTTTACAAGCAGAGCATAGATGAGTCAAGCTCTTTTATATTTCCAGTTTATTACAACTGTGTTATTTGATGTGCCTTTTCTTTTAGCTATTTGCAGCCCATCATCCAACCTTTACCACACCAAACACATCATGACGCACTAACATAAAAGATAAAAGCACCCATCTAAAAGGCTTTTATTGACAGCACAGTCCCGTTCATAAAGGAAAGGTTTCCTAATTTTGCTTCTCAGGTCTGGGGAAACTACAGACTTTCTCGATTAGAAACATTCACAACACTGACCATGAGCAGAGCCTTCAAGCGATTTAATAAAAGCACCTCTTTGGGAAATCAATATTTACAACAATAACCCAATGTGCACTGTAGTATCTTGCCTTAACTTTCCAAGTAATCCTTTAATTAAACTTAGTACAAAGATAAGTTACATCCCATACATTCAGAACAGAGAATTTCTTAGCTCAAGTTAAGTATCTGGGTGAAATGTAGACACACAAAATTTTGTTATAGAAAACTATGCAGGTGAATTTCAACTAAATTGTGTTTAAGATTCATAGGACTTATATGTTTAAATTTAATATTACAAAAGTTTACTGAGGCCATAAATCCTTTAACTATAAACTGGTGGATGATAGTTTTAAGACTAGCTGAGCTTCATGTGTGCACATATAATATCTAGGATCACCTTCAATGTAATATACCTGATTGTTTCTTTTATCTTATGTAGAAATTCTGCGAGTATATGATTGCAAAGAAAACTGAATGGCACAAAAGTGAATTGAAATGATAAGTGCAATAAGTTATTGAATTTGAACACATATTTTATATTTATTTGCCCAAGTATTTATTCTTTTAAGAATTGCAAAGAATGTTGTATGTGCACACTAAATCGGTGTGTGAGAGACTTTTTTTTCTACTGAATGAAACTGGCATGGATTGTAGAATCAGTTGTATATCGACTTTAGTGCTCCTCTCAATGATGTCTGTTTTCAACTAGGTCAAGTGAATATTAAGAGTCTGAATACTAATAGATCTCAGTTTCTTGAGTTCCACTCAGGAGACAACTGACCATTAAAGACAATTTCCCTCTATATTTAACATATTTTGAAAATATTGAAGTATTATAGAATGTTACGTTTGAATGTGACTTTGCAGATTCACCTCCCACAAACACACCCACAGAGACATGTCCACACACAGGGTATTGATATTCAAAGACAATGTTGCAGGCTGTGGTTTGATCAATGTGTGGATGTGGTTGAAAAAAAATGATATGTTTCCCACTCTGAACCTATCATATTTGTGGCTACAGAAACTGTTTGGAAATTCTCTTGCAATTTGCCCTTATCATTTTCTGTTTGATGTGAGATTTGTATTCAGAAAAAAATCTAATCTTGAGGTAAAGTTTTCCTTAAAAAGGATTTCTGCTCAATATTCATGTAAGACCTGCCAGATTCAGGGGATACGAAGAGATGGCATTGGGTTTGTTTCGTTATTGTGGTTCTTAATTCATTGTGTCACTACGAACACTGTAACAGGATGTATTGATAGAATTGATAAAAATCTGTACAGAAAAAATATTAAATTATTGAATTACCTGATAATAATGGACTGTAGTGGGTAAAACTAAGATGACATGAGAGTGCCATATTTCGCTAGAAAAACATACAGATAAATGCCATTTTCCTTAAGTTTTACAACTATAATGCATGATCACACACACACACACATATGCACAAAGAGGATGACATTTTGTTTCTTAATTTGCTGCTACATTTCATTGCTAATAACAGGATTATATTTTTGTGTGTTCTGAATTTCCTTTGCGAGGGAAACACTATCCAGATGCTAAAAGTCCTACTATTTATGGGTGTCTTCTGGCAATAACCCCATCATGCTCCCATAGTCAAATACGCAGTGAAGATTTACATTCGTAACAAGCGTGGAGCCTGAAGGGGAGGAGGCTGGAGCACAGAAATGCAGCTCCTGAACGCAGAGCGTTTCCTTGGCAGCGGATATAAGCTGCATTAAGTTTTCCTCTAAGCCCTCCTCACCTTTGAGAAAAAATAATGTTCTTAATTCTACTAAAACACTAAAATAGCTAGTCTGAGGCCAAGAATCTGCCAAGAGGGAGAACTACCAGGTGCTTAAATGGCACAGGCCCATGGGATGCAGTTGAATGGATAAAGATGAATGGGATGATGCATTTAGTTTGAAATGAATTCAAGGGAAAAATTAAGCCAAAGTATGACTGAAATATAATTTAATCTGTTCATTTCATGCTATTTGACCCCCACATAGAAAAAAAATGAGCACTCAGAAAACAGAAACTTGGTGCAATATATATATTATAAAAACATGTGGTTAGTATCCAAAGAGAAGGGTGGGCTTCAAAACCAAGCAAATGGAGTGTTCCCACCAGCCCAAAATAAAATATGGGAAACATGTGAAATGTGCAGCGAGAAAACGATATGACATATTGTAGGAGATGGCAAAGATAAAGCAAATAAGGAGAGAACAAACTCTACAGGGACTTTCACCAGTATGAAGCCCCGTTTTCATCCTGGCAATCATATCCACGATGGAAAGCTCAACAAAGAATTTCCACAGAGTCAAACGCTGTCCTCTTCGTTTTTCTCTTTGAGAGGAAACCAGTGTCAAGAAAGGATACTTACAAAAGGGTAGACCCTTTCCCATACCGCATCTCTAGAATGGTGCTCTCTATTTCAGTGAGAAATTAATTAGGTATTAGCTCAGATCTTCTAAGAGATTTAATAAAATTAGTCTCAGTTTTAGATCAAGTGTAAGGCTTTTAAATTGATACACAAAGTATTTAGAATTATTTTGCACTAGTTACGCCACAAGGAGAAATGCCGGATTGATAAGGGAGTGTAACTGTTGCTTGTATGTACGGAAGAGGTCTGGGAAAGGTCAGATAAAAGAATGATTCATTTTAAACAACTGTCCGTGGCGATAGTTTCTGTAAAGTCATGCTTCTGAAGGTATTTGTGCTGTTGAGATTTCTGCCTCATAAGGGAAACTCCAGTTTTCTCTAAAGACACCCAAATTATTGGGAGAATTTATCCATAGCACAAACAGTATGTTTGCTTTTTTCTCTGAGTTTAGTGTTCTAAATGTCCACATCTACAAGGAGCCTTGATGATATCATTTAAACTGGCATTTGAATGGCTTGGCACACAAAAGTACACACAACTGACACCAAGATAGACTACTCCACTTATGTTAGAATCATATTTAAAATTACAAATGGAAATGACTCAGTAAATAAAGCTTAAGACACACTTGTCACTTTAAAACCATGTGATGTATGCAGAGGAGAACAGATTTCAGGTGAGATTTTAACATCAAGGATGTTGTTGTAGGCTATGTTAGTCAGCTGTGGATAAAAGTTTTTCCATGAGCTTTTAAACTAACAGAATATAGTGGTAGAACTGTATATAAATATGCAACAACATTTGTTGTTTGTTCCCAGAAGGCTGAGGTCAACATGCTTTTTCTCTTATTCTTTGTTGATACAAGAAGAAAGAAGGGTGTCTGACATGTAGTATATATTACATATTTGTGTGCATTATAGTATATAAAGCATATTTTATGTAATAAGAAATAAACATATATAATAAACACATATACAATTGGGAGCTTGTTATTCTATGTGTGTTTGCTATTGAGTTAATTTTGTATTGCTCATATATGCATATATTTGTATGTGTGTGTGTGTGTGGTATGTTTGGGGTTTACCACTTGGGAGTAGATCAGCTATCACTTGACTCCTCTTTGGATACACCTGACTCTTTCATTCAGAACAGTCATTAATGGCCTGTCGCTGTTCATTTATGATGAGTCCTTGAAGGACTTCCCCCATCCACACTGGGCTGTCAGTAGGTGTTATCATGCTGGTCTGATTTGAGTGGTTATACTGTTGCAATTTCATGGGTGGAGCTCCCTGTCATATATAAACACATTCAGAGCCAGAGGACCAATCCTGTGTTTTTAAGCCAGGAAAATATATGGATAATATCATGAGGATTTAATTATATCAGGATGAATAAAGTAGTACACTTTTTTAATATGAAATTAATTCATTCTTAATATTTTCATTAATCCTCTACAGTGAAGTAGAGCAAAAGAAGTTAAAAGTCAAATATTACTAATATCTTGTGTTTTATTCCACTATTTGATTTTATGCTAAAAAGAGATATGGCTTTCCTTACCTCACATATGAATGACGTTTGAACATGCATAGACTTTCTTTTCCTGTTTAACCACATTTTTATTCTATTCTGTCTTTGTATAAGGTAAAGAGAAAAGAACACAAAAAGATCTCCCAATTTATGTTGAACATCACATTTCTTTTGGATGCAGGGTCATAAGCATGCCTCCTCAGTTTCAATAAACCCAAAGTGCAAGTAGTAGCAGAATATTATTTATCTTTATCATTAGATGGTGAGTACTAGTTTTCATACACTTTAGTTAATGGGAATAACTTTGTTCCATTTTTCCTCTTGAATAAAACCCAATTTTTATAATATTCCTTTTCTCTTTAGCCATGTAACTGTCAAAAATGAAAACGAAAGTTTCCTATAATAGGGAAAACATTGAACCATTTGAAATCAGGTGGGAAAATATATAAAACTAAACATAATGAGTAAAATAAATATAATTTTATAATGATAAATTATATATCAATTAATTGAAGTAAATGTAGAATAGTGGTTGTGAGGCCTAGAATTTCTTCTGTTCTAAATGGTTGCCATTGGAGCACTTTCTAGGCTCCCTCAGCACAACTTTTCATATACATTAAATAATTTAGTATGTATGGAATCCCTGTGAATAAATATCAGTATCCCCATTTTACACATAAGCAAAATTGCAAGTACAGATTCTGAGACATTAACTAAATTTTCTAAAATCTTTGTACTACTAAATTGAAGAACTGGATATATATGGCATTTTCTCAGCACTTGGGAGGCAGAGACAGGCAGATCTCTGAGCTCAAGGCCAGCCTGGTCTACAGAGTGAGTTCTTGGACATCCAGTGATATACAGAGAATCGCTGTCTCAACAAAATGAAACAAAACAAAGCCAAAAAAGTCATATATAGACACTTTCATTCAGTATGCTTATGTTTAAGATATAATATTGTAAGATAGACTATTTGGTTTAATTTGATACAATTAGAGTTCTTTTGAAGTATAAACTGATAATGACAGATAGTCATAAGAAATTATCAGAGTAATTATTTTATGCTTCCACTGCTTTCAACAAAATTAATATATGCACCTTCATATTACAAATTTATATCTAAAATTTTAATATTTATTAAAGATTCAGTTTATTGACTGCTAAATTCTTAAATTTCACTATGTCTGAGGAAGCTAAAGAGATTTGCATTGATTTTACACTTTTAAATATGTGAATTATTTTATTGATGTCTTTGCTTTATATTACAAACATTGTAATCCCAAATTAATTTGATTTATTGAATAATACTCAGTGGAATTTAATATAGTATTTTGATATTTATATGTTATATTATTAGTATTAAAATATTATTAATAAATATTTTGACTGAAATATGCTGCATATATGTGCATGTATGTGCATGTATGCTTGCTTGTGTGCTAATGTATATATGTACACACATGTGAGGTCAAATGTTAATGATTTATATCTTCCTCTATTACTTTACAGTTTATTAAAGCAAGGTCTCTCCTTACTGGAATTGAAACTAGCCAATTCCTGTTACTTTAAGTAGTCAGCTTTCTTTAGAGGTTCCCTACATACAGCCCTTAGTATTACAGGGCATCAATAGATCTTACTAGCTTTTAAAGGGGTTCTGAAAATCTGAACTATCATCTTCTAGAATGGTTAGATTAACAATCTCTATTATTTAGTTTACTGGTTGTACAGCATGTTGGTGGCAGGTGGGCTGTTACTATAAGAAATGCCTAAACATCTGTCAAAATCCTTGAAACTCTGAAAGATAGAGTTGGAAAAGTATCAAAATACAGGTATGAGATTTCAGATGGAAATGAGGAGCGAGTACTAGGGGATTGGATAAAATGGAATTCTTGTTATAATGTAGTAATAATTTTACTGAAGTGTCTTCCAGTGTCTTATGATAGTTATAACTCTAAAAGAATAAATTGGTGTATTTAGATGAGGAGATTTCTAACATAAGTCACAAATTGCTGGCTTCATTAGAAAATAATTGATAAGTGAAAAGTATAGTGGGGAAATTTTCAGCTTATTGATATAGTAATGAGTAGCAAATCATTCTTTGGAGAGATCATTTGACCTGCAGTTAGAACTGCATAAAGGTTGGGTGTCTCTGAAATAACTACTGGGTGCTTTATCTGTACAAAACGTAGGTGGGATGAAAGCAGGGAGATTGTTGACATTCAGTAATATGATGAGATAAAATGATAAGAGCTAGTTTACTTGAAATCTTGACAAAGCTTTTAATAAGTGGGGAGGTGTAATGACTTCCAACACCTCCAGAGCAATATTCTCAGTCATAGATGACAGACAACCCCTTCCTGGGGTTGACTTGAGGCTCAAATAATCATCAGCATCTCATTTCCCCAGAGGCACGGAAGTGGGATGCTGTCTGCAGCTGTGCAGGTTATTCTCCCTTTCCTACAAAAAAGCAAAAGGTAGAGCATCTAGCTAGTCGCTTTATCCTGAGCTCTAAAAGCCATTGCAATTTGTGTAATGTAATTTGCATTTGAAAGTGGTCATCACTCATTTTTGCTGCTCAGATCCCCCTCCCTTTTAAAATATAATTTTAGGAATTCTAGGTAGAAAAGCTTTGGAGGGATTAAGTATCTCACAAATTTGTATCCCGAAGACTTAGTCCAGACTGTTCACCTATAATACCACCTTATTGTGTAGCTTCAGAGCAACAGAAGAAATGTATACTTCATCATTCTGGAAATTGTGGTAGGCAAGACAAAATTGCAGCCAATTTGGTGTCTGTGTTCTTAGATATCTAGTTTTCCCATCTTCACATAGTAGTTGGTATGAAAAATGTTTCCACTGTCCTGAAAGTCTTTTGTAGTAAGGATAATAAGCACGTAACATAGTTCCATCACTAAGGCTTTTCCTTCAACTTCAATCATGTTAAAGCATAGCTTTAGAAAAATGAATTTTCTGGGATGCAAAAATTTCTCTCTATATTCAAAAATATCTCTCAAAGTCATGGTATTTAGCAATGACGTTTGGGCAGATTATTTGATTTAAAGGAGGTTTTATGGAGGAGAGTCTTCATCATGAAAGTTTTATAACTATCAAGAGATGCAGCAGAATTTTATTGCCTATATTACTTTCTGACATGTGAGAAAGTAAAACCAAGGCACCTATGACTAGAATCCTATAATGCTAGCACTCTGATCTCAGATTTCCAGCCTAACGCCCATTTCATGCTATTACCAAATGGAAATCAGTTAAATGAGAAAGATTATTAGCAGAAAATTAATTTCAAAGTTGAATTTTCAGAGATTCTAAAATAAAATTGAAAAATTAAATCAATCCTTTAGATAAATATCAAATATTTTATCATTACAATTAAATTCAGCACAAAGACACTGAGCGATGTGTAAGATGAAAGTACTGTGTGAGATGATTTTTTGCAACACTCCCAAGTGTCATATTTGTTTTTGCTCATTCACTTGCATTTTACAAGCATAGTGTACACAGCATGTATAATTACTTATATGTATTTCAAAATTCCTGGAGGAGTATTGACAGTTGCAGATTTAATTGTAGTTTTTATAAATCATTTGATTCATTTCCTATCTTGCTTGTAGATCAATGGTAAATTTTCTTCATATTTATTATGTTTAAAATCAAGCAGTTCCTTATTTTACTAATATATGCATGTCACACTATGGTTTTAGTTAAATCATTAATATAACTGAGGCTAAAGAAAGATAATTTATGTTGGCCACAAACTTGTCCTAATTTCACATTTGCATGGTGTCATATCTCTAAATCTCAATGATTATAGGACAACCTATCTATCCTGGGACTATTTAATCTCTTGAATTAACTTATAGAGAAAATGTGCTAAAACTTAATCAGACAAATGAACCATAAAAGAAACAGGAGATCTCATTTGCCTGCAAAAGAATTATAGACAGATTTCAAAAAAGGCAAATAAAGCAGATCTCCAATCAATAATTGACAGTTTTGCCAAGCATTCATGCTTCTAAATAATACCTATCTGGAGAGATCACTCTTTCCTGAGAAACATGTAATGATTCATCTTAAATTTAGCTATAATTGACACAATATTACTAAAAGTAATTTTTTATTTCACATGCAATTGGATTTCTTCATTCCTTGACGTTTTATTGGTATTTATTGAGCTCTACATTTTTTTCTGCTTCCCTTCCCCTATAAACCTATAGGCTGCTAGGTCCAGAAGTAATCTAACACCAGTGATTCTAAAGACACCTATTTAATCCTGTCCTTATTTAATCTGATACATCCATTTAAACAGTTGGCAAGAAGAGAATAATGATATCCCCTTGTAATGATACTCATTTATCTGTTCACTGGGTATTCTTTCTTTAAAAGATCTGTATTTGATTTAGTGCTTTGAATTTTTCTGTTAATATTTTTATGCATCTCTTATGTATATTTAATAAATGATACTCAACCTTGAAAGATATGGCATCATTGATCATAAATCAAAAATTTCAAGTTGTCATTCTGTTATATTTGAGTTGATTTATCTTTGGAGAAGTCTCTCTTCCTTTATTCTTGTTATAAGGACTGAAAAACTAGTACATTGGTGTGGGTACATGCGGATGCTGAGACATTATTTAATATGAGTTCTTTTCATCATTTCATTATACAAGAGGGAAGTTTTTCATTATAAAATGGAGTTTCAAAGTTATTTCTTTTATTTTTTGAGATTATAATATAGTTATATAGTTACCTCTTCTCTTTCCTCCACAACCTCCTATTCTTTTTACTATTTTTAAAATTCATGCCTTCTTTTTTCATTAATTATTACTAAATATGTACATTATATATGTTTATATACATACATACTTAAATACACACAGAGATATAAATACTATTTTAGTATTTTTGCTAGCCTTTGTCCATTCTCTGTTTTCTAGTCAATATATATGTGTAAACTAAAGGATGAGGAGAAAGAGAACACCGTATTCAAGAAGCAAAGGTGATTGATTTCTGTGATAGGTTCCCATGTTTTCACAATACAGAATGGTTCCCTTTAAGCTAGTGTTATGAAATGTTTTAGTGATATTCACACAATGTCTCTCTTTTCAGTGAAGATAAACCATGGCTACAAGAGCATCTATTAGAGTTAAAGAAGAAAAAAATACGGAAAGAAAGCTAGAAGAAGAAACAGGAAGAAAAAGAACTGGATAAAAATGGATTCACCTCTTGACATTAACACTTAAATGGATAAAATGTTTTGGAAAATAATTGTGCTTGGACATTAGACCTAAACACTAAATAACACTGGAGAAAACAATGATGCTCATATACACTTCTCAAAGACTTTGACTAAGGGTGAAAAGAGACTTTGAAACAGATGTTTCATTTTCCTTTTGAACAAACATTTAATTGAAATTCTTCAGAGCAGACTTTACTAATTAATTTGGAAAATGGAGTTTCAGGTTCTGAGGACACTCTGCAGGAAACAGGCATGAAACCGGGGGTGGGATGGGGTGTCCATTTCTCATGTGTGTCTGACACCCGCCTCTGGGTTCTTGGCAGTCTCTGTCACCCACTGCTCTGATATCCCAAGAGCTATCCTTTTGTCAATTTTCTGGGTTGACACTTTTGGGCTGAAACTCACTACAAATATCTCATGTTGCTGTTCATATTGGTTCTTAACAAGAATCTTCTGTTTCTTCAGTCAGTCATACAAGAGAAACATCCAAGTGAACCTTAGGGTTTTCCTTTGTACTGACATGTCTGCATAAGTTCTTTGATTTTCACATTCAATTTTATCAGAGATAAACTTTGAATATTATTCTAGAACGAATCAAATGGAAGGGAGTTAAAGCCTTTCAAAGCAAAGGAGGAAGTTATTTAGTGAGGCCTTAGGGTAGGGTAGAATGATTCAGTTTGATGTCAAAGGAAAACAAGGAGGTCTAGAAAGAAAATAGGGAAGTCTTGGTGAGGGGAACCATGGCTGAATTGTTTAAATGAGGGCAGAGAGGACAGCCCCAGGGTGGAGTCAGATAAAATCAGTCATGAATTCAATCTCCAGTACAGAAGAGAAATAGAATCATTGAAGGATATTCTTTCATTAATTAAACAAATACTAATATTTTATTAAATTTGATATAGTAATGGAAATTCAGAATGATCTGAATGAGAAGCTATGTTGTAAATTAGACACTAAGACATTAGTAATAATGATGACCAGAGTGTTGCTTCTGTTTTAACATTTGAATCACATATTGATTTTCATCGTTTATTTAATGATAAGAGTCCTGCTGTTAGTTTCTGGTAATGAGGAACAAGCAAGGCAAATTGGATAATTAGTAATTAAAAAGCTGAATAATCTCATTTCAAAACACTATTTGCTCCTTACTTCAAAATATAGAATTCTTTCCTAACAATGAACCTTTTGACGTTTTAAAAGCAAAGTCCATAAATTTTACAACTTAATATATTAAAAATGTATTGTTAAACAAATATGGAATACATTTCTTCAACTTAAAAATGTATTGTTAAACAAATATGGAATACATTTCTTCAACTATCTCCCAAGAGCTATCCTTCAGTCACATGTCTGGCATTTACAGCTCTGATTCTTCCAATTAAAACATGTTTTCTGAGTATAAACAAGAAGTGACTTTTTCAAAACATTTACTTATTTTTATTTTATGTGTATGCTTGTTCCTTGTGGATGACAGAAGAGAGCATCAGACATCTATAATGGGTGTTACAAAAGATTGGAAAATTCTGAGTGGGTGCAATTAACCAGCAGTCCACATAAAAGCAACAAGTGATCCCATTGAGTTAACTCTCCAGCCTCAGGATCATATGACATTTAAAAAAAAACAAAACAAAACAGGCTCACCACATGGATATGATAAGATTTGAGTTCTGAGTTCAACAATATATCCTACAGATGTTTCAATGGCGATTTGTTCATTATTGCTGAATTTTGCCTAATTTTCTGTTTTATTAACATCCGTGGCTTGTATCACTGATTTTCCCATTTATAGGCATGATATTTAGGTTTCATCTGCAAGATTTCAGAACTTTTAAAAATATAATTATAAACTTCTTTTGTTTATGCAGAGTGAAAGTATTTGTCAAGAAATAATTGTAAGGATGGAGCATCAGAATTTAGGGAAAGACTCTAAGATGATTAGCAGATTTTTCTGAATGGGTTCTCTGAGAATTTTGGGAGTATGCAACACTTTGATACATGGCAGGAGAGTATTCCTACTCGCTACATCATTTAGACATTTTAAAATTTTTCTCATCTCACAAGACATCTCATTTTCATTTTCATATAGGGTTCTCTGATTAGGAATAAGGTTGAAATATTATTTCCTAATTTAATTACATTCTATTTTAAATTTTGTAAGTAAACCTTATATACATTGTCTCATCAAGTAAGCTTTTTGGAAGAATATTAGGAAACCTGGCTAATCTTTGCTTATTAAATAAATATGGTACATGTTCTTTTGTTAAACTAGTTAATACTTTGCAAGAATTGACATTATGAAAATGGAAAGTTGTATTTTTGTGAAAATATAACTGCTTGAATAGCTATTTGATTCTTTAGAATTTGGCTTTTTAAAGAAAGAATTTCTGTAATAAACAGTAGATAATTTTAGGTAGTGTTTCTACATTGGACAATACTTATTTAACCATTGAATGTGATATTTGGTGAAATTTTTATTTAGTATTTTCCACTTATTTAATGAAAATGCATAATTTATTTTCACAATAAGCTTTTAAATTATTTGAACTAGTAAATGCAATGATAGTTTTATTAATTCTGCTTCCTTTGTTTTCTTCAGGATTAGCACCACCAAGGTTATGTATTATAGTCAAAGTTAATTTGAATAAATTAAATGTTTTTTATCAAGTAATGATGGAGATTCATTCACTTATCATTTGTTATAACAGGAAGAAAAATTGTCTCTTTTAAAATATTCTGTATTTCTGTGTCTTCAAACAAATCTTCCTTAAGAGATATGGACAATGGTGAAGTCGGAAGGTAGAGGTGGGTGAAGGCAGGCTTGTTTCCTTTTGTTATCAGCCTGAATCCTGTCTCCTGTGTGGAGAAAAGTCTGCTTACACCTTAAGCTAGCCTGAACAATTTGGATATCAGCCTGTTGGCTTTCTATCATTTTCTATTTCAGTTGATGCTGTTTCCCCAGTTGGCATATATAAAGTTAAGTACAATGAACAGTTTATGGGTCTTTTGTGAATGATTTACAAATTAGCTGTGGAGATAGGCAGGCATTGTCATCTCATCTCTGAGGAAATTTCTCTCAGGGCAGTTTCTGGCTAAAGGAAACTTTAGTGGGATATTATTCATGTGTGTAACTGTGCCAGAGAGATCTGAAATACATTCCCACTTACCACACCTCATTAATAGTGAAAGAAAAATACAAGCCATTTAGAAAATGTTCTTATTTTCCTTAGAGCACTCTGTTTAGAATAATATGAATTTTACATGGTATTATAACAGTAAAAACTAAATTGATGTCAGGGTTATCTCCAATCATTTTCAATGTGTGTTCTGCAATGAAGTTTTTGAAACACATTAGCTGAAGGTGTAACATGAGTGACATGGTATAACCATGGTGACAAGTATCTGAGTAAAATCCCTAAGTGCTTTGAGTAGGAACATTGATAGGACTGGGAACACAGTACAAACTGGAAAGCTCAAG
>PVIU01025755.1:0-23148 GCA_004026605.1 Ondatra zibethicus | reverse complement strand
GTGGACAAGCCCCTCACGGTCCTAACTTCCTAACTCATCTTCTCCCACCTTCTGCTCTTCACCTGCACCTTGGGGGCTCAATCCATTGCTCTGATGTGAATGTGGGTCTCTGTCTCTATCTCCATCCATCGGATGAAATTTCTCCCACCTCTATCCCCGCCCCTGGCTTCCAACTTTTGCTTGATGATCCTGTTTGCTTACAACTTCCAGGAGGTTCTGTGTATGCTTTCTTTGGGTTCACCTAGGTATTCAGCTTCTCTGGGCTTGCGAGCTAAGTGCTTTGTGACCTTTATTTTATAGCTAGGGTCCACTAATGAGTGAGTACATACCATAATCATCTTTCTGGGTTTGGGTTTCCTCACTCAGGATAGCGTTTTCTATTTCCATCCATTTGCATGCAAACTTCAAGATGTCCTTGTTTTTTACCGCTGAGTAGTATTCTAAATGAGTATATAATCCACACTTTCTTGATCCATTCTTCCATTGAGGGGCACCTAGGTTGTTTCCAGGTTCTGGCTATTACAAACAAGGTTGCTATGAACATAGTTGCACAAATGCTTTTGTAGTATGATTGGACTTCTCTTGGGTATATTCCCAAGAGTGGTATTGCTGGATCCTGAGGTAGGTTGATTCCCAATTTCCTAAGAAACCGCCACACTGATTCCCAAAGAGGTTGCACAAGTTTGCATTCCCACCAGCAATGGATGAGAGTTCCCCTTACTCCGCATCCTCTCCAGCATAGGGAATCGTTGGTGTTTTTGATTTTGGCCATTCTGACATGTGTAAGATGGTATCTCAAAGTTGTTTTGATCTGCATTTCCCAGTGAGACTGTAGTCCTGAAGATACAACACACTTGGGCACAGGACTTTGAGAAATCAGATTTTACTGTTCTTGGAATGTCCTTCAAGATTTCTAATTCTCTGTTCAAGATCCAGAGGGAAGAAAATTTATTAGTAGTACCATACGTTTGTTCATCTTGCAAACTGCAATAATGACTAGGCTAACAAAACATACCCAATGATGCAAATGGGGCACTACTCTATAAGGAATAATGAGTAAGAGTAGTTGTCTGATTGGACTTCAATGCTATTGAATAAGAAAAAAATCATGTCTGTTAAAAGAAACCTAGCCAATACATATTTATGATTTCATAAGTTAAAAGAGGAGAATTCACTTTTACCATTTTTGTAAGTTGATATAGTACTTAACTCTCTACTAAGTATGTATGCTTAAGTACTAAGTACTTATACCAGTGGATTTGTAACTCTCACCCCTCATCAATCTTTTTGTAGCAGACAGAAGCTATTAGATGTAGAGAACCAGAACTGGTCAGACTGAGGAGTACCCATCACCAACAAGACATCTGTTGTACAACATTTACACTCACTGTTCAGGATATATCTTAAGAGAAGGGACTGGAAGATTATAAGATACAGAGGAATTGAAATATGGCTACAAACTACAGTCTTCTGGACACTGTGGGAATGATGTACCATTAATTCTCATTAACTATTGTTCCCTGCAAAAGACAACACCAATCAATATTACAGTATAGATCAGGGAAGAGTTAACAAGGTTTCACTTTCAGTTAAGGTACTATGGAGCTACAGGCAGTCAATAGATCCTGAGTGTGCAACTACCCTTCTGATAGGTTTCTCACATTCACATGGTTAGCCCCCTTCTTTGCTTGTATTAACAACACCAATTAGACTCAGTAGTTTATATACATACATAAATATAACTATAGAAGAAAAAGGCATAACTTTGAGGGAGAACTATAGTTATATAGAGCAGGAGTTGAAAGATGGGCACATATATCCAAAATGCATTGTTATGTTATAAAATTCTGTTAAAATTAAAGAACTATTTTGAGTAAGGTGAACACTCAGTTTAATCTCTAACTTTTGGATATTAAAAAGGACAGTTCATTTTTAAAAACTGTGATAGATTTTGCTCTCTCAAAAATTACCCTCAAAGGACAAGTAAAAAGATCAAAACAAATAAACTAAGAACAAAACTATAACAAAATGAAAAAATGAATAAGATAAAATACAAAGCAAATAAAAACAAAACAATAAAAATGTTCAAAAAAACAAAAACATTTAACACTCAGTGTTGGTCAACTATTATAGGGAATGGTGCTTACTCTGGAATATGCTGATACACCCAATGACACTCCATTGGGAAAAAATTATTTTCCTTTTTCAAAGAAGGTATCAGTTGCAAATAGTTTCTTGGGTGGGAGTAGAACCAGATGTTCACTTCCACACTCTCAGTGCTGGTGCCAAATAGATTAAACCTATGCATGTCTTGTGTGTGCCATCACATTCTCTGTGCATTCATGTGTGCATTAATCCTTCATGTCTGGAAGGCAATGTTTCTTTGAAATCTTCCATAACCCTTGGTTCTCATAATCTTTCCCCTCTTTTAGTATGCATCTAATAGTAGTAGGTTTTCTTGTAGAGCCCATGACTTATCTAGACTCAGTCTATTGGCCTCTCTAGCAGTGTCAGGTATGGTATCCATCTCATGGAGTGGTCCTATAATCCAAAGAAAAGTAGTTGATGACTCCCATGTTTGAGCCACTATTGTACCATCTGTCTTGTAACATATTGTTTTTTTTTTTTTACATTTCATGGTTTGTAACTAGGTAATATTTATGATAATTTTTCTCCTCCAATAGTGTCCACAGTACCTTGTAGCACCATGATTGCTAATCATAGTGATGAGGTGGGATTTTTTTCTTTTTTCTTTTTTTAATGTCTGGCACCAGTTTGGTGATATAAATGTTTGATTATATAAATCAGGGATTATATCACTGTGATAAAACACTTTCTAAAGAAACTTGAGATTAAAAGGTTTCTTTCAGCTAACAGATCACAATCACAGGCAATCATGAAGAGAATTCAGAGAAAGAACTCAAAACAGGAACCTAGATGTAGGAGTAGTTGCAGAAGCCATTGAAGGTTGTTTTTACTGATGGTTCTTTGTGAACTGTTCATCTGCTTTCTTAAAGCATCCAGAACTAATAACAGAGGAGTGGAATCAACCCCAATGAAATGACCCTTCACATATTAGTTATTAATCAAAAAAATGCACCAAAAACTTGCACAACAAGCCAGTCTGGTGGGGAAGTTTTTCACAATTGATGTTCCCTCTTTTTAATATATATTTCAAAGCATATTTTAATTATGATGCATATATGCTTACATTGTATACAATCAATTTCACACAGAATTCAGAAAGTGATGGACACTAATTTTAACTCACAAAGTACTGAAAGATAAAAGAATAATTCTATTTTTGTTCTTAAATGCTTATCGTATTTTCACAAGGAATTGAATAAAATTTAATACAGTATTGATACATATTTTTATTTTAGATTCCATGAATTAATATTTCTTTTTTGTTTGAAAAGTTATCAAAATATCAACCTCACAATGTGACTTGTTAGGAATTATTTCTGTCAGTTTGTTACCATTGACTGTGGACGTCATTTAATAACTTGTACATAAAACTCATTTGGGTTTCTTTATGTTTAGCTTAATAACCTAAGGAAACACATCACTTATTATTATTTCAATGAAATAGCATAATAGACAAAACTGTCAGTTTTCCTTTTATATATATATACACACACACACACTCACACACACATAGTAAAAACACTTTCATCTAAAATTTTCTCAAAGAATAACACTTTTAAGAATTGGATTTACTTTATGGAGACAATATAACATATGAACAGTGCAACCCAGCCTTTCAGTGTTCTGGGTCACACACAGAATTGTTTTCTGTTAGACACATGGAATTTGAGAGTTGTTGATCAGAACACTAAGTATAAAGACATAGAAATATTGATTTACAGGTTTGTTTGTTTCAAAGGAAACTATCAACCCGGGGTTGGAAAAAGAAAAGAAATAAAACAGGAAGGCCCAAATGTCCTTCTGATATACTGGCATTTCACTTTGTTCCTGGAAGGCAGCACTGTTATCTCTGGTACCCCATTCTACCTCTTTCTAGTCTCTGGATTCGCTATTTACCCCTGAGACTTGACATGGCTCTTTCTGTTTACACTTGATGTTCTGATAAGCAGCAATTTTGACATTAGATTTTTTTAAAGTTTTTACTCACATAGGTGCTTCTCTTCCTACATTTAGGATGAACCTGAATTGGAGATGCCTAAGTTCCATTGAGCAAGTCAATATGCACATCTTCGGAAACTCTGAAAGCCAGTCATTGCATAACTAGCACAGAGTTCCATCTTCTTGTCTTAGCAGAGAACACCTATCGGGTTATGTGAATTGTAGACGTCTTTTTTTGTTTATAAATAAGCAAAAAGCCTTTATTTTCTTCGTGGCAGGATGGTTTTCTCTGTGTTGAGGTTCCCTCTTCTAAAATGACTCTATCATATATCAAGTTGAATGACATTAGACAGTACTTAATGTCTTCAACAATCAGATGTTAGAAATAACAATCAATTGCCAATATGTACTGAGCTAGGTTTGTAAATTACAAACATCTCCTATACCTATGCTGTTTTATTGTTTAGTTTGGTCTTACGTAGGTTTTTTGAAGGTAGTCACAGTTACAGTGAATTCTTGTATACTATGTCCCTGTTATATATGGTAAATAATATTTCACTGCTGAAATGCACTACCTCTGGCTCTTATAATCTTTTTACCCTTTCTAGAATGATTCCTAAGCCTTATAGGGAGTGGTGTTATATAAATGCTTTATTTATAGCTAGTCCCTCTAGTCTTTATGTTTTTAACCCAGTCTTAGTTCAGTTTATATTGTTGGAAAGAGACACAATGACCACAGCAGCTGTTATAAGAGAAACATTTGATTGCGGTGACTTGCTTACAGTTTCAGAGGTTCAGTCTATTATCATCATGGCAGGAAGCATAGTGGCATGCAGACAGATAAGGTGCTGGAGAAATAGCTGAAAGTTCACATATTGCGGGCAACAGGAAGTTGACTGATATACTGGGTAGTATCCTGAGCATATGAACCCTCAAATCCCACTTCCACAATGTCACAGTTCCTTAAACAAGACCATGCCTACACCAACAAAGACACACCTCCTAATAATGATACTCTCTATGAGATTATGGTTGCCAATCACATTCAAAATACCAAATTAAACACCCTGGTCCCCATAAGCTCACAATAATATCACAATACAAGATGCATTTTGTCCAATTTCAAAATCCTTAATAGTCTATAACAGTCTCAACAATGTTTAAAAGTCCAAAGTTCAAAGTCTCATCTAAGATTCATGCAATTTTTTAACTGTAACCCCCTGTAGAATCAAAATTTTAAAAACCAAATACTTCCAACATTAATAGTATGGATATACATTACTATTCCAAAATGCAGAGAAGGGATTATAGTGAGGAAAGCCTGGACCAAAGCAAGACTAAAAACCAACTGAGCAAACTCCAATCCATCTCCATGTCTGATGTCAAAGCACTCTTCTAATCTCCAATTCCTTTCATCTTTGTAGTTTGCAACACACTATTTTTCTCATGGGCTGCTTCCACTCCATGTTAGCAGGTCTCCTCAGTAGCTATAATAGAACTCCAGCATCTCTATCATCTTGTGCTCTCCAAAGCAAACCACTCTTCAACTGCACAGCTTCATACAACAGCCTCTCCACTAAGCCTCCATTCGGTGACACCCTTGACACATGTCTGGTCTCACTGTCTTTCTTTAAGTATGTAGTCAAATTCTATAACCTCTTTCTTCAATCCCTAATTTTAAAGCCAAAAACACTAGCGTGAAGCTACCAAGTTCTGCTTCTTATTGAAACAAGGCACCCTCATTCAATTACATCATCAACAGATTTATGTCTTTCACTGATTAAGGTTTTTCTTTCCAGAAATTTGCTCTGTAGACCAGGCTGACTTCTGACTCAGAGATCTGCCAGCCTATGCCTACTCAGTGCTGAGGTTAAGGTGTGCCCCACAATACTGGCTCTAAACTTTAATTTCTTTCCACAAGTTGGAAGTTTAGCTGGGTAGGATCTTGCTCTGGGGTCATCACTCCCTTTACTCCATTTCTTAATTCATTTAACTACTTCAACATGGGATTTAGCTCCATTCCACTTCCTACTACTGTTTTTTCCTCTCAAAATTTACATTTTGTAATTTACCCTGCTCAACTTGCTCTTTTTCATTATAAATCTTCATTATAGTTCCCAATAATACTCACATGACAGAGTCTATACTAGACAGTTTTGAGATTTGTTGTTCCAATTGAATTAATCCAAAACTCTTCTTGTTAGCCTCAGATGGACTTTTCCAAAGAGGGCAAATGGCAATCATTTTCTTCAACAAAATATCACAAGAACGATCCTTAGGCAACATACTAATATTCTTCTTCTCTGAAATATCTTTAGTGAGCCTCTGATGATTCAAATAACTCTTGGAACCTCTGAGTTCTATGCTCCTACTAATATGGCCCATTATGCAGAGCTTAAAACATTACACTGTTTTCATAATGCAAAGTTCCAAAATACAAATTCAAACAAACACATGGTCATTCCTATCACAGAAATGCTCCAGTTTCTGGTACCGACTTCTATCTTAGGTTTTTTTTTTTTTTTTTTTTTTTTTTTTCTCTGAAAAGACACTAAAACCACAGCAACTCTTTTAAGGAAACCATTTAATCAATGTGTCTAGATTATAGTTTCAGAAGTTCAGTCCATTATGATTATGACAGGGAACTTACTGGCATGGAGGCAGATGTGGTACTGGAGAAACAGCTGAAAGTCCTACATCTTACAAGCAAAATGAACTCAACCGACACACTTGACAATATCCTGAGTATATAAAACCTCTAAGCCCACTTCCACAGTGACCCATTTCCTCCAACAAGGCCATATCTACTCCAACATGGCCACATGTCATAATAGTGCCACTCCCTATGTGATTATGGGGGACATAATTACAAACTATTACAGACTCCTTTATTGATTTCTATATATGAAAAAATAAAGTTTTTCTGATTGAGTAAAGAGACATATATTAGTCTGTGATTATATAAAGAAAATATTTAGGGGGAAGTTTGTTATTATATCTGTTTAGAAGGATAATGTTATTAGGTTCTCCATTAGAGCCTATTACCTACCCAGTCATATGATATTGGTCTAGCTAATAATGCCAGGCATGAGATCCATCTTGTGTAGTAGGCTTTAAATCCAATAAGAAATGGTTTGGTTATTCCCATAATATATGTGACAGTATCGTATGTGCGTATGTCTTGTTGGTCCTGTTTGTATTGTAACTATAAGAGTTTACAGGTGAATAAGACTTGATGTCATTCATAAGAACTTTTGGCCCTATGCAAGGCTAGCTAGTAGGTATAAAGCATTCAGGCCATAATACCAGTATGTCTTCACATCCGATGACTCAAGTATGTGGTGCCTTGAGAACACTCCAAAAGAATAAAAAAACAAAGGGAATGTTGAAGCTGAGGCTTGGGGTTGTGTTTTTGTAGTTGTTGTTGTTGTTTTTGTAGAAACTTTGCTGGGTTAGGAGTTTGGGGAAAGAAAAGTCTCATTAGAGGAATAATTCTACCTATATGTTTAGACTTAAGATGAACTTATCTTCCTAAGGGTGATCATACCTTCCTGAGTGCTGGAGCATGTCCATATGCTGGAATGTGAAATCTCCACCAAGGCCAGAGAAATGGTTTTCTTGATCAAAGTCACTCCTCATGCTGTGATTGGCCTCTTAAAGACACAGCTAACTTTGAGTCGATAATGACTGTATATGTTGCCTCTCACACATAATTTGTTAGTCATTCCAATAAACTCCTTGGCTCCCAAATTGGATATGGTAGAATTATTACTGTATCTGTCTTTAGTGACGTATCTGGCTTGAACAAAAACTTTCTCACATCTATCCATAAAATGTTACAAACATGGGAGGAGGTGAAAAAGAACCTAATTGTTTACATGCATCAGATATCAGGAGGAAGGACAATATAGAGAACAGTAATCATAAGACAAAGAAGGAGAGATGAGGGTAAATGAGGAAGGGGATGAACTGAAAGAAAATAACTCATTTGGGTAAAAATATCATAAAAATCAATTATTTTGTACTTAACTTAGAAACAACTTTTTTCAAAAGTAATTTCCTCAAGCTTTCTCTCATAGAGTCATTCCATACATAATAAAAATCAAGTGTCTTTAGGAAATAACTCCCTCACTATTGAAGCAAAACAAAGGTTATAATAAAGGAAATGGTTGTCATGCTTTTACAAAATGCTAAAGAAAGAATAATCACTTTCATTTGGAAAAATGGCAGGAGGGAAACCAAACATATAGTGGTATAAATTGGGTGAAAATATGCAATGACATGAATCTGTTACCCACAAAAATTATGCAGAATTGTAAAGGAGAACACTTATTTTGAAAAGTTCTGAAATGATGATTCTTAATAATATCAATCAGCATGCATTTTCAAAATCCCAGTCTGAGAGCAAGTAAAATCATAAGGTTTTTAAAAGGGGCTGGAACTATTTCAATCGATACAAATTTTGTGATGAAAATTTAAAAAGGATATTGTTTTAATGGACAACTGATTTCTAAAGAAGCAGTAATGAGTACCCTCATAATATAACCAGCAGATAACATCATTCCTATTATAAGCTTTCCAGAGTGTGAATATGTTCATTGATTTCATGAGATGCCTTATAAACACTAAGAGCTACAGTTAAAGGCTCATCTTGCTTTATAGTCTACTACATGAAGCTATGGCTTTGAGGTCTTTTTAAAAATTTTTCTTCTTTGTGCTTATGAATATTTTAATATTTCTCAAGTTTGATATTAGACAGTTCTGGCTGACCCCGACCAGCGGAATGAACAGCCAGACTCAGGATTCTTCCCGATCACGCTTTATTGGAAAGCACTCGGTTGAGGAAAAAACGAGAGGCCGGCCTCTAGGTTGAAGGGAGAGCGGAGGCGAGAGAGGGAGAGGTCTAAATGGCGGCTGCTTATATAGGGAGATGTGACGCAACTCGCGCCTTGATTGGCTGCTAAGTCCCGCTGGCACCAGAGTTCTCGGGATTGGCTAGGGACACGTAGGTTATTTGCGCATGCGGGAAGCGCCTGGACGCTGAGTCCTGAAGCATTGCCAAATATGGAATTTGTTTACCTCCAAACTGCGAGGATGAAAGCGTATGGCTCCCTGCAGACAGTTATTCATACTTTTTGCCAAACTGATATTGAAAATGTAAAAGATATGTATTTGATATTAAAACTTCTTTCACAATTTCATTCCCCTCCTCCATCCACTATTCAGAGAGTGTCAGGCCTCCCATGGGAAGTCAACAAGACTATAACAGCACTTGAGGCTGAGCAAGGTATGCCTCCATAGGGAAGCAAATCAAAACAACCCTGAGATATCATCTTTTACCAGTTAGAATGGCTAAAAATCAAAAACACTGAGGACAAAAACACTGGGATTGCTAGTGGGAGTACACATTCACACAGCCACTTTGGTGTATACCCAAAGGATGCTCAATTGTATCACCAGTTGAGCAAGTTTCCTTGTGGTAAGTATATTTGCAGCTTAAAATTTGGAGAACACATGCAAATCATGGCATCAAAGCAGATTAAAATCCAGATTTGCCTGACTCTCAACATTATTATTTCTTCATTATGTAATATTATCTCCTAGAAATAAATTTACCATCAATAAAATAGTCTTCTGAAAGAGCTTCAATGGAGATGATATTAAATTTGAAAATAGAACTTAACTAGGCCACAGAATTAAACAGTCATCTTAGTAATGGCATTTGTGAACCAAAGGACTCATCTAATTGTTTTCTTTGCAGCTCAGTCAGGTGGATTTGCAAGAGAAAAGAAATGCTGATGAGACACTGTGCTGACCCACTTTGTCTCCCTGCAGATGGTCCCAGCTGGAGTAATGTGTACTTATTGTTCAAACATTCAAACAAGAAATTTTTTCTTTAACTTTCCATTCCAGGAAATAAGAACATAAATGTTGATGTGTTCTCTGCAGAGGGGGAAAAAAAGGCCCAATATTTGTACGCGAAAATCCTATATGAAATCATTCTCAAATTTTAGCAGAAGCTATGGTTTATAACTGAAAATGCAAAAAAGGTGTTGTCATGGTCTTACATTCTAATCTCTTTACAAACACATACAATTTTGAAATTTTCCTTAAATATAAGCAAAAAGATACCCTTTTAAAATCTATTTGTATAAACACATAGTTCTAAGGAATATCTTGAAGTGACAAGGAATGAAAGAATGTCAGGTCCAGATCAAGGGACCTCTTTACCTCACTGATGCTGATAGTGTGCAGAAATGCCTAAATTCCTGATATTGGAGAATATGTGTAGATAAGAAAATAAATAAACAAATAGAAGGAGCAAACTCAGAGAATGCCCACTGTCATGTGTTTTGGATGGAAAACCATGAGATTCAGCCATACTTCTGTAATAATTCTTGAGAATATAATCAGCAACAGAAGTAATGTTTGGTGTCATACAATGGAGCATGGTAGTTTTTACATGATGGGAAACTTGGCTCAGTAACTTGCTTCCTTTCCTCAGATTAATAGCACACTGGAATATGAGGTCTTGAAGTTCTTTAAGAAACCAATGTACTTTGCCAAACAGTTTTTTTGCTAAACAGTTTTGTTTCATTTTTCACAATAGATGAGAGAAGAGAGAGAGAGAGATAAGAGGAGAGAAAGAAACAGCCTCAGACATTTGGGAAAATGGTAATCTTACATGCAGGGAGGCTCAGAGGCAAAAGGCAAAGCCTGCCTCCAATCCATCTGTGGGTACTGAGAGTGTGCTCAATACCGACCATGGTTTCCTTCCCCCAGATATTTATGAGTGGAAGACTGCTCTCTTACAAAGATTAGCTAAGCCTGTCTCCATCATCCGGATTTATATCATAAACACTGCCGATTTGTTTAAACCCCCCTAAATAAATCTACAAACTTGGGGCCAAGTATTCAAATACATGAGCCTATAGGGGTCATTCTCATTTAGCCTACTACAGTTAGTTTGATCACTTAATATTTAAAATGACTTGAGTTGTATTAATCATAATATACATTAAATAATATACTCTGCAAGTATGTGTAATTCCAAGAATATTTTAATATAATCTCAAAAAACTATGATATAGAATCCAATGGACAATTTAAAAATAACTTTTAAAAGTGTATATAAATGTGAAAATAAGAACAGAAAAATATATACAAAATTGTTATTCAGTAATAAAATGTAAATCCAAACCAAATCAAATGCATACCTACTCAAGGACCTGAGGAAAAGACATGAACATGGCTACGATAAAATTCTCCTTGTTGGAATCAGAGGCAAGGACTTTCTGAAAAGGACTCTGGGCACTCAGAAAATAATAACAATAATCAAAATGGAATTTATTGAATAAAAATAATTAAAATATTTAGGCTCGACAGATGGCTCAGCAGTTAAGAGTGCACATGGTACACCAAGGGAATCATTTCCCAGTATCAAAATGGGGATCTTACAAACACCAGTAACTCCAGTTTCAAGGGATATGAAGTTTCTGGAGGTCTCAAGTTGAACTACACTAAGTGCACATACCTACATACAAATACAGATGCATACAGGATAATCACACTGTGATCCAGAGATACAGGGAAATTAAATAAAAAAGAGAGGTCTAGGGAGGATGCATGGATCACCTGGGGATTGGGGTAGAATAGATTCTGTTGATGTACCAGGGGTGAGTGTTCATGGTAACAGGAAAAATCATATGGAGCAGGGAAAACCCACATAAACACACACACACACACACACACGAGTATGGGGACAGGGAACTTGACTTTTAGACATTTAGGGAGCTATGTGGAAATTTAGTGCAGCCAAGTAAACTTCTTGGAACTACTTGGAGAGTGAGCCTTAGTAGGAGAAGACTCCTAGTAAAGAGGATATGGAGCCTGAACTGGCTGTCTTCTGTAAACAGGCTTGAGTCCAAGTGATGGGAGTGGAATATAAACCCAATGACAGAAGCTACCTACTAGGTTGTATGTTTGGCTGTTGGTCTCTGTTTTGGACTAGGCACCTGTTTATGAATGTTTCAGAATATCATTCGGAATAGTTTCTCTTTTTCTTTTTCTTTTTCTATATCCCCCCCCCGCCCTTGGTCTCGGGCAGTGTCTGTCATGGACCCCGCTAGTGGACTGAGCTAAAGTTAGACCAGTTATTGCTTGGCCACTCCCACAAGCTCTGAACCACTACTGCTCTAGGGCATCTAGCAGGTTGGACAGGAGTGAAATTTATTTAAAGGACTCCCTTTACTGCAGAGATACTTGCACACAGGTGTTTATTGCAGCACTATTCATAATTGATATTACGAAACCAACATAAAGGACCTCAGTAGAGGAACAGAGAAAGAAAACAAAAGATACATGCGTGTGTATAATGAAATTGTTTTTCATATTTTTGTCATTTGCATGAAGATGAATCAGAGATAGCAATATTAACCAAATAATGCCAATTTCAGAAAGATGCATGCTGTATGTTTACTCTCACTTATCACTCTTAAATTTTATAGAGATACATATATAAAATCATGCAAGGTATATATGACACGAGAGTAGAAGTGAGAGCTTGTTTCTAGCATGGGAACCCTTGACCAAAGACCGGTCCTCCTCTATTCTGGGAAGGTTGTCCTCTTAGACCAAGTACGCAGCTTCAGGAGGGACACACATGGAACAGTGAGGAAGGAAGGGGACACCCACCTAGCCAGCCAGATCAGCTGAATCAACCCTGGTGATCAATGGGGTGGCAGATGTCATAGCCAAATCGCCCTCACATCCAGAAGTGAAATTCTTTAGGTGAAAAAAAGGAGACAAGTTAAATGAGATGAGTGAGATATGAGAGTAGCCTCGACATATGACATTTAAGTGTCCAAAATATGGTCAATAATATCAACAGATAACTCAAATGTTAACCTTAGCATGCATGCCTTCTTACAATTTTTATTATTTAATTTTGATGTTATATGTTTAAAGTTTAAATAATTTGATATTTTTAATATGGTTATTTTAATTGCTATTGTAATATCCAAACACACCATACATACATATATAAAAATACAGAAACAAAGTCAATAACATATATTTACAAATCTGCTGTGATGAAATCTATTAATTTTTATGATTGCATTAAAATAAGTTAAAACATTTTAAAGATAAGTAATATTCAACATAAATGACTATAAAAGAAAATGAACCACAATTTCATTAGAAAGAGAAAAAATGGTTAGATAAAATAAAGCATCAACATTGTTTCACAAGAAATATGAAACAAAGCAGAATCACAAGCTAGGATGCTTGCTTATCATTTTCTGCCAAGTGATGTTGCTAATCATGGGAAAGATAATGTGTACAGAGAAAAATCCAATTGCAAATCGAAATGAGAAATATTTCTCACAAACAGCCAAAACATCTGAATGTCTACAGTTGGAAAGCTTTACAATAGCAAATCCCATTGAGATGGTAGAAAAATTTTGAACTCTCATACATAACTTGTGGGATATCAGAATGTATCTCCTTTTGAAAATTTTAGGAGTGCTCATGAAGTTATAAATGAACTCCTTCATGATATAGTAATATCACACACACATATATTCACCAATCATATTACTCTGAGAACAGACTCATCAGTTAAATTTGAGTAAGGGTCAGTCACTGTCTTTAGAAACTGATTTATAACTAATGTATGGGGTAATTTTTAAAGACTCCTTAATTTTTCTGGATACTTACATATGCCTTGTTGGGTGTGGTGGTACTTCTAATCTGTATTCTGTTCAAGAGTCTCATACAGCACACTCGGAGTCAATGGGCAGCCACCAAGGCAACCTTATAGGTATTAATGGCTCTTAGATATCCTGAACAAAACCCTCTAGAGGAGTTGATGCACACAGAAATTTAGAGTGCTACCGCCCAAGACCCTTCCACCCTGGACTAGATATGGTGTTCTTCGGTAGGTGGTAGTCAATGAAGGGAAGAGTTTGTCTGGCAAGCCAAACACAGACAGGCATGGTCCTGAGCCCTCCTGAGGTGGGGACAACAAGGTCAGGGCTATGCATCCTGGGACCCTGAGTGTCCAATGATAATGTAATAAAAAGGGTGGATAAGTAGGGAGATATTTACCCAGGCACAAAGGACCTGGGGACCAATAGGTCCCTACTGGCCTAAAATCATACTAAACTGTCCATCTGTGCATGCAGTATGTAACTTTCTCAAATTGAGCCAACCTACGCCTGCCAAGAGAGCTCCCAGCAACAGCTGCTGCAGCTCGAGCCAAGGCGACCTGAACCAGTCTTTAGCTACCACGAGAGACCCTGACACCAGTGCTGTTCCTTTCTCTCCCCTGGGCAGGTAGATGGTATATACGGTTTTCCCTTCCTAAAATGAACTGAGATTGCTACATCCAGCTTGTCTCACGGGATTCTGGGCCATGAATGCAGTGCCTACTTGCCCCCAGCTCCAACGGGAAGGAAGTTCAGAGGGATAAAACAGTAGATCGAAACATCTGGTGCTGAAAACCAGGATCAAGCCCTGGCACGACTATTTAGCTTGCCTAGGCAATTGTTACTTCTGCCTTATTTATTTTGATTTTTGCCTGTTTCTGTCATTGCTGCTTGCAATGGGAGTAACTCCCAGCATTTTCACTTTGATCTGCCAGTCCTTCTGGGCTACCCATTCTCTTGTCTGTAGAGTCAGGACACCCCCATTTCAGTGTTATTGGGTCAATAGGCCCCTGTACCTTGATTATTTTCTGGGTCTCCTGCTGGGTTAAGTGCTGAGACCTTTTCCTCCCCGCTGCTGTTTGGTTTTTTCATCTTTATCTGTGAACAGGGAGGCACACTCTTTCTAAACTGGTTTCATCGTGGGTTTAGGCACCAGGTGTAGCTTTGATCTACTGCTCTGTCCCACTGAACTTTTCCCCTTGTGGGTGTGGGCAAGTAGGCGCAGGGTGAATGGCACAGACGGCCGGGAGGCAAGCTGGATCTATCCAGTTCAGTTTATTTCAGGAATGGAAAGGCCTTGTATACCCTCCATTCTCCCAACGGAGAGGAAACAGCAGCATTGGTGGCAGCTAGAGACTGGTTCAGGTCGTCTTGTCTCAAGTCAGAGCAGCTGTGCCTGGGAGCTACTGTGGCAGACCCACGTTTGCTCAATTTGAGAAAGTTGCATACTGCATGCTCAGAGAGCTGGTTCAGTCCAGTTTTAGGCCAACAAGGGTGTGTTGGCCCCCAGGCCCTTTGTGCCTGGGTGGCTATCTCTCCACATTTCATATTTCAGGCTAACTCATTTTTATGCATTAAGTACAGATCAAACAAGGACAATCTTTAAACATTGTATTTCTTTTCAAATACTTGCATTTTTATATTTTCATATGAAGAGAAATGGGTGATTATTCCTTAAGGAGCAATTTATTCACATAGTTTGACCACATGCACATTGGGCACAAGGAAATATAATTATGACAGTTCCAATTGCAGGCATGAGCAAACACATGCTAAGGAATAAAATGTACCCCCAAACAATATAAATAAACAGTCAATACACTAGAAAGCTTTCTGTTCTACACAAGACTGTCCATGTAAATGTTGAAAAATAACCTGAGAATTTACCTTATTTAACACATTATAGATCAGAATTGAAAAAATATAGACTTACTGTGTTTATGAATTACATCGTTATTGTGTTAGTGAATTTTCAGCTAACTCTTTCTATGTAATATAATTACAAATACTTTGTGGTTTGATATTTCTTAAATATTCCTCTTACCAAATATTGTCAATGTTACAGTATATGCATTTTAACATAGATATTAATATATCATACAGATGGAGAAAACTTTGAGAGATACAACACTACCTTGCTATAATATTTTGAAGTTTTGAAAACATTGATTTTGGTACTATTAACATTATTCTATTTAATTATACAATGCTATAGGAAACATAATATTCTATAATTGTTTACTGTTGTTTTAAATTAAATTCAATATGTAACTCTTAACCTTTAAACATCTTTAGTTTTGCTGCACAGTTAATAATCAAATGTCATTGAATCACTATGAATTTATGCATACCAAATGTAATACAGTTTCAGTCTTTAAATAACATTTTGGAAATCAACATTGTATGAATTCAAATATCTATAAATTTATTCATAATGTGGCTCTTAAATATATGTTCAGATGTTGAGTGATTAGAAAATGTGACAAGTTTTAACCATAAGTTGCTATAAATACTTTTTCTCTGTTAACACAGAGTTGAAATTTTAAAATATGTCCAGAGAATATCAAATACATCAAAGCTTAGGTAGGCTAATGAATATGGATATGTTCTTCCCAAGTGAAATGTTTTCAGCATTTCATTGGTGTTTAATCTAGACTAGTCATACTTTGAATCAGAACAAAATATTTAGAATACTAAATATCAACAGATAGACTGACTCTACGTGATATCTTAAAAGTAGAAGGGAAGACAGGGTGGTGGTAGTTCAAGTCTTTAATTGCAGCAGTTGAGAGGCAGAGGCAGGCCGATCTCTGTGAGCTCAAGGTCAGCCTGGTTTACAGAGCAAGTTCCAGGACTCCAAAACTACACAGACAAACCCTGTCTAGAAAAAATAAAACAAAACAAAAGCAACAACAACAACAACAAAACCCAAAAATAATAGAAGGGAAGGTAAAAACAGTAGATACACATGCACACAACTTGGGAAAACAATTAGTAATTTTTGTGTCTTTCCTATTATTCTAAAACCTTTCAATGATTTTTTTCACATTTCCTTTTCACATTCAAAACATGGACTGAATGGTGAGACCAACATGATGAGGATGTTGCAAGTGATGAGAAGAGTGTTGGTCCAATGCCAAAATCATAAGCCTAGAGTTTCAAGAGGTCACACCTTTTGCTTTATCCAACAAAAAATTAAAGAAGCTATTCAAAGATTGCAGTAAGACTCTATGTAGATGTAATATGAAATCTTATTATTGGGTTACTTTATTAATGACAGAAGTTATCACAAATCCTTAACCTACACTACCTTGAAAACATCCACATGGTGATATTGAGTAAGTAGATATTTCTCAGATTCTGGTTTAGACATGAAAATCTGGGTTACAATAGCCTGAACTGTATTTAGTGCCCAAGGAATTAATGAAATGATTTGGGATTCTTAGAGCAAAGAAGTGCTTAAAATTAATCCACAGGTCTGAAACTTTAAAGTCAGTGAGAGAACATATCTGCAGAGAACATTTAGTAGGTACCAGTGAAATAAGGAAGTAACTGATCTTAGAGGCTCATTTATGTAACAGAATCAGAAGTGGTGACAGAATCACAGATATGAAGCTTTGAAAGTCTAAGTAAGATGGGAAGAGATAATAAATTAAATAGACTCCAGAAAAGGAGACCTGGATGAGGAAAGTTTCAATAGACAACTACAGAAGTGTATCTATAATGTAGAGTGGGGAATAGCATGATAAAAGACTACAGCTGTCTTGATTCTTCAAAGCGGTCATGGAGAGATAGGGATAAAGTTGAACTTTGAACTTTTGATGCAGTTGCACTGTGCTGAATTTCAGAAGAGAAAAGATGTCTATGGTTATTATGCATACAGAAGTTGGCAAATTCAGTAAATAGTAAATTAGAGATTCTGAAAGCCTTCTTTATATATGTGATCTTATGCTTTAGCTTCTTAGGAACTATTATGTATTATTATGGAAATATCTAATCATTGACACATGGTTTATTACTTTATAGTAAATAGAGACTCTTGTAGAGTCATTATGCATTATTGTGTAAATGCCTGATGGCAGACAATTTAAGATTTTGATTATTCGCTTGATGGCTGTGATTTTTTTCAAAGACGGTACACCGCAGAACTATACATGTCTTTTGGTGTTGAAAAGGGTACCATGAAAGAACATATGATTGTGTTAATTTATGTTTATAGGTATAATATACAAACTCCAGCACAGTTACAACTATTTACTGAGTTAAATAATTACATAATCCATCAGCTGTAAACAGTTGTCTTTTAGGAGTCATGAAAAATTGAAATTGGTGTGCTTCTCTTATATTTTCAGTCAAAACTTTTTAAAAAAATTATCAATTTTTTAAAACTAAAAGATCATTATATTATTTCTAGCCTTCCTTTTCCTCCTTCCAGTGTCTCTCATGCCTTCTTCCTATCCATTCCATGTGTTCCCATATTCTCAAGCTAATAGCCTCCTTTCCTTTAATCTATATAATACACACACATATATACATAGATGTAGTATATATGTTGTATATGTGTGTATATTTGTATACATATATGTAAAAATATATAAATACAACTTGATGAGTATATTTTCATGTCTGTTTATATATGGTTTAAGAGCTGAAAATTTTGTATGTGATAACTCAAAGGAGACTCATCTTGGGAAATGTTATCCTCAATTCTAAGCAGAGATTAATATGCTGTAAATCTTTGTTGAGCCTAGGACCCTAAGAGATTCCCTGCAATCAGTGTGAGCATAATGTGCAAGTCTTACTTACAAAGACATTTTTTGTTTGTTTTTTTATATTATTTATTTATTTTTATTTTTTTTTATTGAGCTACATATTTTTGTCTACTCCACTCCCTTCCTCTTCCCACTACTTCTACCCTTTCCCAAGGTCCCCATGCTCCCAGTTTATTCAGGCAATCTTGTCTTTTTCTACTTCTCATGTAGTTTAGATCTATGTATGTCTCTTGTAGGGTCCTCACTTTTGTCTAGGTCCTCTGGGACTGTGATTTCTAGGCTGGTTTTTCTTTGCTTTATGTCTAAAGGCCACTTATGATTGAGTACATATGATATTTGTCTTTCTTTGTCTGGGTTATTTCACTCAATATGATGATTTCTAGGTTCATCCATTTGCCAACAAATTTCAAGACGTCATTGTTTTTTTTCTGCTGTGTAGTACTCCATTATGTAAATGTACCTCATTTTCTTTGTCCATTCTTTGATCAAGGGGCATTTAGGTTCTGCTTATGACAAGCAATGCTGCTATGAACATAGCTGATCACATGTCCTTGTGGTGCAATTGAGCATCCTTTGGGTATATACTCAAAAGTGGTATTGCTGAGTCTTGAAGAAGGGGCTGTACCAGTTTGCACTTCACCAGCAATGGAGGAGTGTTCCCTTTTCCCCACATCCTCTCCAGCATAAGTTGTCATCAGTGTTTTTGATCTTGGCCATTCTTTTTGTTTGTTTTGTTTTGTTTGTTTGTTTTTCTAGACAGGGTTTCTCTTTGTAGCTTTTTGGTGCCTGTCCTGGAACTAGCTCTTATAGACCATGCTAGCCTCGAATCTACAGAGATGCTCCTGCCTCTGCCTCCCGAGTGCTGGGATTAAAGATGTGTGCCATGACCGCCTGGCCATCTTGGCCATTCTTACAGGAGTAAGATAGAATCTCAGAGTTGCTTTCTAAGAAAGGGAGTTTCACAGAATACTTCTTGGAATTCTATTAGGGGACTGGATACTTCACAATCCATTGATCTCTACATTGTCTTGAGAACTAATCTCAAAGAAAAGAATAATAGGGGAAAGGATATTTATTATCTGCAGAGACACATGAAACTTCAATTGCTCCTCTATTCATACTGTTTATAAATTTCTTATAATTTTAGCAACATTGTATTTTCCATTGATTAGAAAAATAAAACAGAGAAACTTTAAATACTTTCAAAAGTGTATAAACCTGACAATTGAAATAATCATTTTACTCAATGTCAACCTTGCATTAACATGCTTAATTAGAGTCTATTGTAGAAAATTTTGAATGGTACATTCATTCACATAACGTCATGTTGGACCAGAGTATGAAAAAATAACAGTTGAAATTTTTTTATTTTCTAATCCTGTCTAACTTCAAGTATTTCTTAGTGTAAAATATGCAGATAATTATGGATATTTTAGTTGTTTAAGACTCCTGAGTTATAATTGAAATAATTAGGCACAAATTAAATAAAATAATTGATGCGGTTCAGAAAAAAAATTCTAATATGTACAACAATATGAAATGCCTATCCTATCCATGTGAAACAAATTCTTGAATTTGCTCTTATGCTATAACCAGAGCTTATTTTAGGAAAGGTATATGTGGGCTATATTCAGTCTGAAGTTTAATTAATTTCTACCACTTCCTTTCTGATATATCTTTATGATGTCACTTGAAGGACACCAAGAGATCCTGATTTTAATTAAGTAATGTTTCTGTTACAGTCCTAAACTTGGATATTCCCATTCAATTAATCTTGATTTGTTCCCTAGATTAAATCGATATATTATTAAAAATAGTGGGAACAAGTTTTATGGGATTTCCTATGGGAAAATTTATATGAATATCATGTTTGTGGTTAATATCTTCTATACTAAACTGAATATTTTTCTCTACTTGAAATGCTGATACTGTAATTCCACTGAGAAAAAGTGTTCCCAACTCATAGGGCAAACTTTTGCTTCTGAATAAATTCTACATATTTAATTAAATATATTCAGTATTCTATAATTATTGTCTATTTAATTATGAGTGTTTAGAAAATATTGCTTATTCATAATGAAATATATATTTTTGAAAAATTGAAATTCATGTGTTAAATATTGCCTCTGTGAATAATTTTCCTTGAAAATATATTACAGAGAACTATTTAGATAACATTGACTAATTAAAAATGTCACTTAATTCTACACCTTCTTTAAAAAGTTTTTCATTTGTTTGATGGAAGAATTTCTGGTAAATATTTATCATCAGCCACTGCTTAAGGCATATAATCATGAATCACTGGCTCAGTTCCTCTGTAAATGGCACAGTAATTCACTTAGGTTAAATTTATATGAATACATATATATTCATATTGAATTTCCAAGGGGCAAATTCCATTAGTACAGGATGTATGTATGCATTCTCATCACTTTCTCTCCTCATGTGCAACACTTAACTTCACACGTAATATGTATATAAATATCTGTTTGTTTTCTATGTAAATGTTACAGAAGTAGATAAATCATCTTATGTAAAATTCTATCAAGGAGCTAGCCCTATTAACATGAGAGGGTACAGGAGTACAGTACTTGTCATGTTGTCTGCAAATTGGAAAGCATGCCACTGCAAAGATGGGTGTTGGGAGAAAGAATATTTGGAGATGATGTATTTTGACTGCCTAGTAGAGAAATTTCCAGCATGCAAAACACTACATAGCATAAAAATCAAGGAATATTCCCAAATTCAAAACCAATTTCTCAAATGTAGAGTGGAAACAGCTTATTTCAGCTAACAATTCATTTGGCAGTCCATCACTTCAGGGTAGTAAGAGCAGCAGGAACTGAAGATGGCAGTCTCATCACCTGTGTAGTCAAAAACAGAGAAAACGGAATTAATTCATAATTATTTGCCCTTTGTTTGTGCTCACCTTGATGTCCTGACTCTTAAACAGACCACAATGTACAGCCTAAGGGTGCTGCTGCCCATATAGGGCTGGGTTTCCCTCTGCGAATTAACTCAATTAAGAGTTAATCTCCTACAAATATGCCTGAAGACCAACCAAAAATAAAGAAACTTTTTTCCCAGTAATTCAAGGATGTGTCAAGTTGAAAATGAATGATGACCATCAAAACATTTCTACTGTAATAAATTAACAAATTACTAATGATGTCCCATCACAAGGTCTTTAACTTACAATTGTAAACTAATTCCCCTTTGAATAATAGTGAACTATTCATGAGTTACAGAAATTAGGAAATAGACATATTTGAGAGGTCACTGTTGCTCTACCACCCATGCTTACTTCCATAAACATCTGACAATATACTAGACTCACTATTTTCTTCAATAATTTCTTCTCAAGCACCCTTTTTTCAAATACTTTCTATTTGATATTAGAAAAATTAGAAATGTGCTTCTTAATATTCTTTTCTTTTTTTCATTTTTAAGGCTGGTTTTATTTTTAAAAAATTGATGGATTTTCGTTGAAGTATATAGTTAATTTTAGTCAATTTTTTTTTGCACCCCAGTTGTCCTAAACATAGAGAGTTGGAGCCACTTTGGGATGACTACTACATCCTTGGGCTTGACTCACCCCATCCTTGGGCACTTGTTCGACTTCTGGCTTGAGTTGTTTTTGGCCATTCACAGTTCTGACCCTGTCCATACCAGCGCGACCACTCGGTTCTTCCAGGGAGTCGAGCTCTTGCAGTGAGTGATGCGAGTCTGTCTTGAAGGACACCCAGACTGCAGCTTTGCGCTTCACTACTGGTTTGTCACTGTCTGTGGGTGTTTTCAGTGGTCAAAGCTGGAAATGAATGAATGAATTAGTCACGTGTACCTTTGTGGGTGGGGGGACACGTGTGTATGTGCATGTGATGGGCGACATCCTCAGGATTGTCATCCAGCTCCTTTGGGACAGGTTCTCATTGGCCTGGAGCTCACACCAGTTGGACTAGATTACGTGGCAATGGAGCCTGAGCTGTGTTCCTGTCTGTCGCTGCCTCCGCAGAGCTGAATTACGATCATGTGCACCCAACATTTTTTACCTAGCTTCTGATGGCTGGACTTAGTTCTTTGTGCTTGTGAGGCACGTGAGCACTTTATCAACTGAACTATCTCCTTGGACTTTACTTTTTAATTAATAAAAAGTTATTTTTATCATGTTTGTGTGTGCTCATAGGGTATGTGTGTTCATGTGTCACAGTGCACATGTCACAGTCAGAGGACAACTTTGAAGAGTTGTCCTACATTTCTCTCCTACATTTATGTGTTCCAGGGCTGCTCCAGGCTTGCATGTCCAACACCTTTACCCACTGAGCTATCTTGCTGGCCTTCTCCCTTAATTTTCTTTTCTTTTCTTTTCTCTTTTGTTTCTTTGTTTTTTTTCCATACATTGTTTTGTTTTATTTTTTCCATTCAAGAACATAATTAAAGAAATAATTTTTTTCCTTTCTTCCCCTTCTCCCGGTCCCCTCCCACTACCCCCCACCCCTCCTCCCTCCCCCTTCTTCCTTGAAAGAGGGCATGGTGCCCTGCCCTGTTGGAAGTCCAAGGCCCACCCCCATCCCTCCTGGCCT